>JANITX010000008.1:50113462-50124868 GCA_027564395.1 Erythroxylum ulei
CTTAACATAAAACAATATTTATTTCCATTAATTACAAATTCAAACCTCAAGAATAAAGAAAATTATTGCACAAAAAGATAGAAAATAACGACACTAACAGTCCCTCTCACATGGAGGGACTCCATGATTCCAAAATTACGCACCGAAATCGATGCCGCATTCCGCAGTTGTTGAAAATAAGCAAAAAGACAGCTGTAAGGCAGTTGTCTCATACAGTGGAGTGCCTATATAAGGCACTCCGATTACAACAAAACATAAAGAGGAAAACCAAAGTATTGTTTCGCTCCGATGTTAGGAAATATATTCCTAAAGGGTTAGTGAGTGACAAAATAGTAAGGTTAGTATTTTTAGGTTGGGAAACACCTTGTGAGCTACTATTTTAGTTTTATCTCTGTATACCTACTATTTGTAATAGTGGAAGAAATATTCTAAGTTTTGTCCATAAACGTAGCCCAAAGTTAAGGGTGAACCACGTTAAATATTCTGTGTCTATTTTGCTTATTTTATTTTTTTCCTTTTCACAAAATGCACCCATTGTGTTCAACAAAACTGATGGAGTTTCCATTTCCCAGTCGATAATGAATATTGGGGTACATGAAATCCAGTTCCTCAAGCATTTGTTGAAAAACCAGGAGCAACTCTTAAGGATTGGGAGCTGCAAAAAATTATGAGATGAAAGGCTGAGTTCATGAAGCCATTTAATCCATAAAGATGTTTTGTCCGTGAGCAATCTCCATATTGGTTCGATCATTGGTTATCTTTTGGAATATGTTACAATCTACAATTAACACAATTTTGCAATCGGTGATCCTTCATTACCTAATTAAAGACACGTAACATTCATCCCCCATTATCACATATATCATATATCAGATGTGTCGGTTTAGATATAAAAGTAAAGGAAATATTCTGTAATTAGTGAGTAGATACAACTGTAAATTAGTTTATTTAGTTTCCTAGTTTATAGTTTCCTAGTTAGTAGTTTCCTTCTTTAGGTGATTCCTACATTGTATTTATACTATAGCTCTGTAACCTTTTTATGATAAACAGAAAATAATTTTATTCCTTAAAACTACATGGTATCAAAGAACTGGGGTTTTTCCTCTTTCCCTAGGGTTGCCGACTCTTTGTTATACATTCTGTAGTCGATTTCTTCACTCTAAAGTTTCGATTTTTTTGTTCTCTTCATCCTTTAAGTAAGATTTTTTCCTACCTACAATATGATTTTTTTTCCAAATTTTTGGATTTATTTTTTTCCCTTTAAATCCTTCCTCCATTTTTTTCCTGCCACATCATGTCAACAATCTCACCTCTAATACATCTTGTCCACCAGTCGACCAGCCAGTTGTCACCTTTGCTCCAGCCAATTTGGATGTTGCTGTACTGCCATCCTTGCATATTATAGTGGTGAGGCTTAAGGGTCAGAATTTTTTGGAATGGGCTCAGTCTGTCAAACTAGCCCTGGATGGCAGAGGAAAACTTGGATTTGTGACCAGAGAGGAGCTAAAACCAGCAGCAACAGACCCCACATTCCGGCGCTAGCGTTATGAGAATTCTCTGATTATGGGATGGCTGCTAAATTCCATGGAATTTGTCATTCGTTCATGTATATGGATGCAAAAGAAATTTAGGATGCTGTTAGAGAGACATAGTCCAATCTTGGGAGCTCCTCTCAAATTTTTGAATTGAAAAAGAAACTATGGCTCTCTAAACAAGGTGATAGAGATGTCACAACTTATTTCAACAAAATGCTCTCTCTTTGGCAAGACTTGGATTTGTGTTAAGATGATGCATGGGAGAACCCTAACGATCTTGCATGGGTGAAAAATAGAGAGGAAGATGATCATCTCTTCATGTTTCTCGCTGGAGTCAATCACGACTTTGATGAAATTAAGGGCCAACTTCTTGGCCGCCAGCCTTTATCTTCAATACGAGCCGTGTTTTCTGAGTTACGCCAAGAGGAAGCTTGAAAACCTGTGATGAACGAACCTGTCCACTTGATGCAAAATGGAGACAACATGACGTTGGTTTCCAAGGGTGTTGATAGTGGTAGTGATAAGAAAAAACCGTTTTCTTGTGATTTTTGTGGCAAGTTGTGGCGTACAAAGGACAAGTGTTGGAAGCTCTATGGAAAGCCGCCTCAAAACAAAAAGCAGGGGGATAGGAAAGCTACTGTAGCTGTGGCTAAAACTTTTCAGAAGCAAACTACTTCTTCAAACTCGGTGCCTTTCACCAAGGATCAACTCCAACACTTGTATAAGCTTTTAACTCTCCAAAATTTTCTCTTAACAATTCTACTGTAGCTGTGGCTGAAACTTCTCAGAAGCAGGCTGCTTCTTCAGACTCAGTGCCTTTCACCAAAGATCAACTCCAACACTTGTATAGACTTTTTAACTCTCTAAAATTTTCTCTTAACAATTCTACTGCAGTTGTGGCTGAAACTTCTCAAGAGCAGGCTGCTTCTTCAGACTTGGTGCCTTTCACCAACGATCAACTCCAACACTTATATAGGCTTTTTAACTATCCAAAATTTTCTCTTAACTCCTCTTCCTCTTGTGCTTTAGCCCAACAAGGTATTTCTTCTTCCTTTATGTGTTTAAATCAATCTTTTGGTCCTTGGGTCATAGATTCTGGGGTTACTGATCACATGACATAATGCTCTTAATTTTTTTTCCTCTTATAACCCTGTTGTAGGAAATAAAAGATCAAAATTGCAGATGGCACATTTGTTGCCATTGCCGGCAGTGGAACTGTCAAAATTTCAGCCAAAATCATCCTTTACAATGTCCTTCATATGCCTAAATTGTCCTGCAATTTGTTGTCTATTAGTAAACTCCCCTATGACCTTAACTATCAAGCTAATTTCTCCTCTTCTATGTGTTTTTTTCCAGGGCTTTGGGGACAATGATTAGCAGTGCTAAGGAATGTGGAGGGTTATATTAATTTAAAGATGGATTGCATTTGGGTATGGTTGTCCAAAATTATTATCATAAGTTAGAGTTTATGTCTAATGATCAAGATGTTTTGTTATGGCATTTTCATTTGGGATATCCCAGTTTTTTTCATTTGAAACATTTGTTTCCTAAGTTATTTATTAATAAAGATCCATCTTCGTTTGAATGTGAAGCATGTGCTTTAGCAAAACATCACAAATCTTCTTATTCCTATTGGCCTTACGTTTCATCTAAGCCATTTCAACTCATCCATAGTGATATTTGGGGTGCATCACTGATTTCCACTTTTTTTGGCAGAAGATGGTTTTTTTTCTTTCATTGATGATCACACACAACTCACTTGGATTTTTTTTATGAAAGAAAAGCATGAAGTTGCTGAGATTTTCAAAAATTTCCACTCCATGGTTCAAAATTAATTTAATGCAAATATACAAAATTTTAAGAGTGATAATGCCAAGGAATATTTTTCCAAAGTTTTGGCACAATTTTTTTTCCTGAAAAAAGGATTATACAGTAAAGTTCTTGTGTTGACACACCACAACAAAACGGTATAGTGGAAAGGAAAAAAAAGATATTTACTTGACGTCATAAGAGCATTGTTGTTTTCAAATAATGTGCCAAAAACTTTTGGGGTGACGCTCTTTTAACTATTGTTTTCTTAATTAATCGTATGCCCTCTAAAATCCTGCAATTTGAAACTCCTATACAAAAGTTTCGTGAACATAACCCGGATCCTAGACTTTTTTTGGATTTACCCTTCAAGATATTTGATTACACTGTTTTTGTCTCTAATCAAGATAAAATAAGACAAAATTTGATCCTAAAGCAAGAAAGTGTCTTTTTAGGGTATTCAGCCTCTCAAAGAGGCTACAAATGTTTTGATCCAATTTTAAAATATATATTTTGTAATCATGGACACCATTTTTTTTGAAAAAACACATTTTTTTCTCTCCTCCTCTTTAGAGGGAGTATTCGGTCAGGGAGAGTCAGGAAGATTCGGTGGTAAGTATGACTGATTTGGATTTTTTAAGTGTGAATTTTCAATCTGTAGAAAATCATTTTCAGAATCTCAACCATAATTTGAAAGAGGAAAACAATTTGGAAAAGGAAAACAATCAAGGCAATGATTCAAATTTAAACGCAAATAATTTGGAAAATGAATCTGTCATAACTAAAAACCTTGATGCCACACAAAAGACTCCAAAATATGACAAGAAATTTGGTCAAACGTACTCTAGGAAGCACTTATCAAAAGCAATACAACTAGCCATGCCTATGCATAGCCCAGAAAAAACCCCACGGCCAGGTACAATTTCTCTTTATCCTATTCCACTAAATTTTGAGTCTAATCTTGATTTTCCTAAGTCTGATATGTATTTACCCGTGTCTTAGAAAAAGAGTTAGGAAATGCACTATCAAATATCCTATTTCTAACTCTGTCTCTCTTCAAAACTTGTCTTGTGAGATCCTACATCGATTGGAGAGGAGAACGAAGTACACCTTATAAAGGTACGGATACCTCTTCCCCATAGACGCGTTTTTCCAAATGTGAGAAGAGTAAAACCATGAGGTCCTTAGCCTGATAGGCAACCCAAAACGGACACTATTTGTGGGTAGATGATCTGGGCTGTTATAAATGGTATCAGAGCCAGTTCTCGTCCCGTTATGCCAGCAAGGACGTTGGGCCCTAAGAGGGGTGGATTGTGAGATCCCACGTCGGCTGGAGAGGAGAACAAAGTACGCCTTATAAGGGTACGAATACCTCTTCCCTACAGACGGGTTTTACCAGATACGGGAAGAGCAAAACTGTGAGGGCCTTGGCTCGATGGCAACCCAAAGCAGACAATCTCTGTAGGCGGGTAGTCTGGGCTGTTACATGTCTCCTTTCTTTTCTTGTTTTATCTCACATATTAATCATGTGGAAATTCCAAAGTGTATACAAGCAGCTTTACATGTTCCTGAATGGAAGGCAACAATTTTGGAGGAAATGAATGCTCTTAATAAGAATCAGACATGGGTAAAAGTAGCTCTTCCGGCTAGAAAGAAGGTGGTAAGATGCAAATAGGTGTTCATAGTCAAGTATAATTATGACGGAACGCTTGAGAGATATAAGGCAAGATTCGTAACAAAAAGTTTCACTCAGATTTATGGCATGGATTACACTAAAACAATTGCTCTAGTGGCGAAACTTAATACAGTGAGGGTTCTATTATCTGTTGTAGTGAACCTAGATTGGCCTCTACGCCAACTAGATGTGAAGAATGCTTTCCCAAATGGAAAACCTGAAGAAGAAGTGTTTATGGAACCTCCTTTTGGGTTTGAGGCTGAGTTTAGATCCCAAGTATGCTTGTTAAAAAAGGCACTATATGGTTTGAAGCAATCACCTCGAGCTTGGTTTGAAAGATTTACAAGTTCAGTGAAACAACAAGGATATTCTCAAAGTCAAACTGATCACATCTTATTCTTTAAAAGAAAGGAAAGTGGGATAATGAAAGTTTTGTTGGTATATGTGGATGACGTCATCGTCATAGGTGATGATCATGAAGAAATCGATAACTTGAAGGCTAGTCTAGCAAGAACATTTGAGATCAAATACTTGGGACTATCGAAGTATTTCTTGGGAATGGAAGTTAAAAGATCAAAGAAAGGAATCGTGGTAAGCCAACATAAATATGTACCAGATCTGCTTTCTAATACAGGTATGAAAGGTTGTAAGCTAGCTAAGATGCCTTTAGACTCCAATGAAAAACTTAGTTACGTTGGAGGTGACCTAGTTGATGTTGGGAGATATCAAAGATTGGTTGGGAAGTTAATCTATTTGTCTCATACGAGACTAGATATTGCTTTTGCTGTCAGTTTGACCAGTCGATTTATGCACTCTCTTAAGAAGTTTCATCTGGAAGCAGCTTACTACATTCTGAGATACAAAGGATCTCCAAGAAGGGGACTATTTTTTTAGAAGAAGGCTTAAAGAACTATTGAAGTGTTTACCGATGCAGATTAGGCGGGTTTGGGTCACTAATAAAAGATCTGCTAGTGGGCACTGCTCATGTGTATGGGGAAATCTAGTGACTTGGTGGATTAAAAAACAAAATGTAGTGGCTTGTAGCAGTACTGAAGCAAAGTTCTGTGCTATGGCCAATAGAATTTGTGAGCAATTTGGCTTAAACGAGTACTAAAGGAGCTAGAGCCACCATTGGATGGTCCTATGAAACTATACTGTAATAACAAGGCTGCCATTAGCATTGCTAACAATCCCGTGCAACATGATAAGACTAAACATGTAGAAATTGATCATCATTTCATCAAAGAAAAGCTAAAAAATAGAGTGATTTGCATGCTGTATGTTCCAACCACACAGCAAGTAGCTGATATCCTTACAAAAGGATTGTTGAAACCAAGCTTTGATGGAATCATCAATAAGTTAGCACTTTTAAATATATATACCCTAACTTTAGGAGGAGTGTCGGTTTAGATATAAAAGGAAAGGAAATATTTTGTAATTAGTGAGTAGATATAGCTGTAAATTAGTTTATTTAGTTTCCTAGTTAGTAGTTTCCTTCGGAAGGTGACTCATACATTGTATATAATATTTATATTATTTGACATGATAATCTTTGAGACATAAATCAAAGAATAAATGGAAAAAGAAAAAAATAAATTCAAACTTGTAAATATACAAGTCTTGAATTTTTACATTCTTCATAAATTTTAAGTGTTAAAATTATTAAATTGACTTTCAAATAACTATTTTAATTGAATTTATTGATTAATTATAAGTGTGTACACCGGATTAAATATATATTTAATTATCTCACTTTTTGTCATATTTTCTTAATTTTATTAAACTTTTAAATTTTCATTTTATAAATTATAAAAAAATTAAAAAAAAGGTCAAAAGCATAGGAATACAATATAATTAAACCCTAAAAAATTTAATCATTAAACATTTTAAGAATAATGGATGGCAAGACCATATAAATAAAGTGACAGGCGCACTAAAATTAATTTGACTTCGTCCACGTGGCATCCACTTGAATGTTTATGATTAATCTTTCCCCAAAATAGAAGTGACCTTTGGAACGTAAACAACCTCCACACGTAACCTCAACAATACTTAGCTAACTCTAGTACCTACTTAACGACGTCAATTAACGATGCAAACTCCCGTCAATCTGCCGTCTCCCTGTAGCTTTATCTCTGCTTCACTTCACCACTTCTTTTATTTGAACCAGACGAGCTTTTTTTTTTATAGCTTTATTCTATGAAAGATTGGAAGTGAATTTGGGGCTTCAGTTTTGGAGCTTTTGCATTACTGGAATGAGGATTTAAAGTGTTCTTGGGTTTTTGGATTTATGGCGATTAGAGGGGTCGATTTCAAGTGGTAAGTTTTAACAGCATCTTGAGGTGCTCTATATGAGCGTTGATTGCTTGTGCTTGTGTTGGATTGCTGTCTTATTTTCATGTTTTCCGGAACTGGGTTCTCTGCAGGTACGATGGTTTCTTCTTGTCCATGCTCGCAACAAGTGTGTATCCTTTCTTTTGTATCGTTTTGTTTTAGGGAATTTTTTCTTAGAGAATTTCACAGCTTTCTGAAATGATGTGAGAGAACTTTTAAGTTTGAACTTCGAATCAATCTGGTTGAGCGTTCGCTTAGTCGCTCACTTGCTCTTTGGCAGTCGTTTGGCCAGTGCTTAATGTACTTTTTCTTCTTTTAATGTTTACTGTATGTAATTTTGTTTTGAATAGAATTTAATAGATTATTGCTGTTTCAGGCGGAGAATTAAGGCTTTATTGCAATTTTCTTTAACAATTTTACTTACAGAATCATTGTTGCCTTCAATTGGAAGCGTTACCGTCTCTGTACATACCCATTGCACATATGGATCGTGGTGGGTCTTTTATCTCTCTGTTGTTTCACTCGAGTTCTTAGCTGCTCTAATGTATTAGTGGCTATCTGCAGTTTGGATTTAAAGGTGCGAAAACTCTTGCCCATCTTTACTGCTGCAGGTTGATTACACTACAGTGTTTGTCTTTCGTCTGTTGATGTTCATAGATAGTGGACTCGCTGCTGGGATGGGTTTGTGAGTCATTCAATCTCATGAATGCCACTTTTGAGTTAATCCTTGTATATTTTGGATTTTTAACTTTGTTTTGCATCAGATTTGATGTTGCATTTAGGGTTCGTGTATCATAAATATAATTTCCTCTTGATTTGTGGAAATATTATTAACCATATTTGAAAAGAAGTAACTGCAAAATTTGCTACCTCTCTTTTAATATCTTCTTCTCCAGCTGGCTAATATTGCAGAAGGAATTTGAGTGTTGCAAACCAGATAAAATGTTTTTAACTTTTTATCATTTTCTTGTCCCCTCTCGGTCGGTGATTGATAAAGTTTAGCGATTGAGGAATTAATTGGATCAATTTATGGTTTGATATTTGCTCAGATTTTTTTAGTTGCTTTGCCATCTTATTTTTGTGTGATCAGTTATTTCCTCCCCTCTTTTACATGCTTTAGGGATCTTGGGTGGCAACAGAGGTATGTCCGTTTTTGTGGAAGAATAGTAGTTCTCTCTATTCTTTCACTGCTACTCTATCCATTTCTCTGGGCCTGGACCATTATTGGTACACTCTGGTTCACAGGTGCAAGAAACTGTGTAAGTACCTAATGTATCTATTTTGCTTCTTCTTCCTCATATCAAAGACAGTCTAATTGTGAAACTGATCTCTTTTCCCTCCTGCAGCTGCCAGAAGGTCAGAAATGGGGTTTCCTAATTTGGTTACTTTTCAGCTACTGTGGACTGCTCTGTATTGCTTGCATGTCTATTGGGAAGGTTAGCGAGTTCTTGTACTCATGTGGTTACTTTCTTTAGCAAAAATCCATTTGAGGAGTGAAATTTATCATTTCCTTCTTTATGTTGCATCTTTGTGTTGAGCCCAAGTATCATATATTACGGTTGATTTGTTACTATCCTTCTCAATTGTCATGCTTCTTGATGGTTTTTAATGCAATTCTTTCACAGTGGCTAACTCGAAGACAGGCACATCTACTACGTGCTCAGCAAGGAATTCCTATTTCAGAATATGGGGTAGCTCTTAATGCATCTCTAATATTGAAAATTTTCAGTTCCATTTGAATATCTGAATTGATACTAGCCAGTTGAACATAACCCAGGTTCTTGTCGATATGGTCCGGGTGCCAGATTGGGCATTTGAAGCTGCAGGCCAAGAAATGAGAGGCATGGGTCAAGATGCTACTCCATACCATCCTGGACTTTATTTGACTCCTACTCAGGTAAAATGTCTGAGTTGTAAAGAGATAGAGAGAAAACTGCAAAACATTCTATTATAATTTCTTGCTTGTATTTTTGTAGTTTAGCTTCAATTTTGCATTGTCTTTTCCAGAGAGAAGCTGTTGAAGCTCTTATTCAGGAACTTCCAAAGTTTAGGCTAAAGGCTGTTCCAACTGATTGCAGTGAATGCCCTATCTGCCTAGAAGAGTTTCACGTGGGGAATGAGGTGAAAGTCCGTTCTTTATACAACCGCTTGTTCTTCTCGATTCTAGGTTTTCACCATCTGTTAATTAGTTGTTACATTCTGGAATCTTTATCATAGTTATTGCTTTTGGTGTCACTTGGGCCGACTTGAAGTTGGATGCATATGAGCTTCAGAAAATTACCAATTTCAAATCTTTAATTAAAGGTTCCAAAGGTTCAGCCACCTCACACGATATGGCCAGTTGTGGTGGAGTTTAGAGCATGGAAAGTGACATAGTTGTCTGAAGTGGGCGAAAATTAGACAGAGAATTGGAGTCTAGAGGGTGCATCTACCATGTAACAGTGCAGGATCTTAAGTTTCTATCGTAGTGTCATTGAAGTTTGTTGTTGGTAATCATGCAGGTTCGTGGTCTGCCTTGTGCGCATAACTTCCATGTTGAGTGCATTGATGAGTGGCTTAGACTGAATGTGAAATGTCCGCGTTGTCGGTGCTCAGTTTTTCCAAACCTTGATCTTAGTGCATTGTCCAATCTTCGCCCTGATTCTGAACAGTCTCCTGCAACTGTTGTTACAACTACTCGCTATGTAAGAACCCAACCCACCAGCCAGAGATATTTGTTGAGACTGCATGGTCTGCTCCGGCCAGTCCTTACTGGTAATGCTGAGTCTCCAGGTGATGCAAACATTGATATAGAAAGTGCTGAAAATGGTGTTCCAGCTGCTGTGGCATATAGGGAACTGTCTGTTTTATATCCAGTTTCCTCAGGTGGCATGCTTATTGGCCCGTCAACCTTAAGACGGCATTAGTCTGTTGGACTCTCAAGATTTTATGACTTGCTTCTAACCTTTTGTCAATATACACCATTAGTGGCATTTCTTCGTGGACAGTGCTTAATGGCTGCAGGAGTTGCCACTGTAAAAAGAACCAACATTCATCAATTGGCCAATTAGCAAATGGTGAGTAGTGGACGTGGAAATTGACAACTATTTAACCCTTTTTCTCTTGCAAAACGGTGTAAGGATCTACGCTACTGACGGAAGTTGTACTAATTCACTCTGTGAAGACGAAAAGATAAGTTCGGGGTCGTCATTTAGAGACAGGAAGTTTAATATTCTTATGAAGCTTTGGTCCAATTCTAGCCAGAGCTCTAGTTGGCTCACAAAGACTCTGACAATTGTCACATGGAACATTTTTCTTGTCTTTAACTTGAGATAATTCCAACTCCAGACAAGGAAAGGAAAAACATGTGAGCTAATCCTTGCTCTCCCTAGTTCACTCATCTGACTTGTCTATTCACACCGAAAATGGAAGCAAAAAACGGTAGGGAGAGACAGGTCCAATTTATGATCTCAGGCTCAGCTCCAATTTTAGATGTTTTTTCGTCAAGTCCATACACGCAATCACATATCAAACCGGAAGTAAAAAGTCCTCTTTCTGTTTTTATTTCAAGTAGTTGCAACTCCCACTTCCAAATATTAAATAGAAAAAAGTGATTGAACATCGTATCGCATTAAGGATACAGTGAATATGCCAATTTTCTTATGATTAAAATGACAACAGTTCCAACCTTTATTTGTCTGCCAGTTATAATAGAATCCTTAATGCTACGAATGGTTACTCTTAACGCTGCGTATAGTTATTGTGATTCATGTGTTGAGACGAAACGAAACAAAAATTTAGGAACAAAACAGAATGAAAATTGGAAATAATGAGATGTTTGGTTGTGATAGACAAAATAGATAAAATTGTGCTCGTCTCGAGGGCAGAAATGTATTTAGTTGCAGTTGACAGAATATAAAAAACAATGTCAATGACTAAAGTACTCTTGCAGTATAATATGATTAGAAATATGTAATTCATTGATTATTTTAAAACGAATGATTTGTATTAGTAATTTAATTGTATCTATAAATAAGGAATTTAAAAAATGAGTAACATAATTTTAATTTTCCT
>JANITX010000008.1:50168805-50179972 GCA_027564395.1 Erythroxylum ulei
GAAAAAAATAAAGAGAGAGGTGAAAATGTTTTACTGAGTTCTACCGACTGATGTAGTACGCCACCCTCGCGGGGCACAGACTCGGATATCACAAACGATATCGGGTTCGGGTCACTCGGGAGTGGGGTGTTACATCCAAACATCCCTAAAATTGCATAAAAGGAAAAAGGTTTTAATACCTAATGATTGCAACTTTGACTTAATTATCATACACAGTTAACTTAAATCTATAATTACTATGAAATTAATTCCATTGTATGATGAATTTTATGAACTTGTGACTTTAAATTTAAGACTTTAATTTCTTAAAAGTATAATACACTTTTGTTTCATTTTATGACTATTATCATTAATAAAATCAAAATCCCTAAAATTTACATAAGTCATCAAGTTTAAACTATAAAACATTTGCATAAATAATTAGATATACTGAAAATCAATTTACTAAAAACTCAAAGATATTACTCCATATATTCTCTATAAATTCACATGACTATTAATATGATCATGTTTAAGTCAGAGTAATCATCTAAACCTGATTAAAAAATTAATGTAGGAATAAACATACTCGTGAATAAAATCTTGTATGGATGTTGAGACCAATATGAGCAACAAGAATTTTGTGTTCTCAATTGTACTAATCCATTTATGCATTACAAAGTAATATGGGAAGGGATATATTAGACCTTATGTACTATTCCCTATCTTCCCCAAAGAAAAATATATTATTTAACACGATCGTGTTGGTAGACATGTTTAATCATTTAAAGTATGCATTACACAAGCCTACATATCTCAATTTAATAAAAAATCAAATCAATTAGGGTGTTCAAAATTATATGGAACAACTATCATATACAATAAATTTATATTTCAAGAATGATTCAATTAATGAAAAATATGATTACAATCCAGCCAATAATTGATGACATATCATATATATTCTTGAACAAATTGAAGGTTATAAACACTCAAATATACTCCTTAAATTGATAACATTATATGAAATTAAAGGTTATGATACTTGAAAGATACTCCTATTTGTATTAGTTTATCAACAATTTCTTAAGTCCCTTATTTTAAAATAATAGAATCTTAACTAATATGTTATAGATACTAAAATTAACTCTATAATTTCAATGAAATTAGGCGAATTATAATATGAATTTAATGAAATTTACTTAACATATCAAGTTTAAACTGTTAACATATGCATAAATTTTTACATACAATGAAATTAAAGCTATTAAAAACTCAAATACCTTGTATTCTTCGTATATGAACACAACTATTCTCTAAACATAAACATGAGACTTAACATGCCAATATTTATGGGAGTCTAAAAACAATCCAAAACATATCTTTGATGTACTAAATTTCTATAAAATTATTAATTGTGCTTGAAATTGGATGGAATAACCTTATAATAAATGCTAATAGACTATATTTATAATCCCATATTTAATGCATTTTGATTGTTTATTGATTATTTCTTATTTTTATGCTTATTTTATTTTTATTGTGTTTTTAGGTCTTATTTACCTTAATAGATAAAAAAAGGAGAAGAATTAGGGCAAAATCGAGATAGAAAAGGGGAGAACTCAAGCTATTTTGGTAAATGCTTATGTAAGTCTACACAATTAAGTTGTTACTTGTGTAAGTTTACACGACTGTGTGGTTGACTGTGTAGCTCTCTAAGACCATGTTTCCCTGTGATTTTTGAAGATTAAAGCAAGATTGAGGGACACACTCATGTACACAGTCATATGAGTGACTGTGTTCACTCTAAAAACTCTAAATTTGTGCTAGGAGTGGAAAAATAAAGAGAAAATGACAAAAAAATGGTTTGTATGAGGCTTGGGAAAACTCATAATAAAGGCCTAGAACAATAAAGAGAACAAAGAACATGTAAGGAAAAATATTCATAGTGGATTTTCATCAATCTAAAGTGAATTTCAAAAAGATTAAAAACGATTTCATTATGGTGTTTTTAGTTTTCTTTTTTTTTCCTTTAGCCATGACATTATGATTATGAACTAAAAGTTTGTTGGTAATTGGATTATATGAACCCTAGGATTGACCTTGTAGTGATTTTGTTTTAACTTAATTCGTTGTTTGGTTTCATTGAGATTCAATTATGCGTTCTTAATTATCCTTGAATTCCTATTGATTGTGTATTATTTCATGTATAATTTTATGCAATTAAGAATGAGAAATCCTTTTGTATGATAAATTTAATATAATTGAAAGAGTTGCATGCAAACCTAGAGATAGATCGATATAAATCCTTTGAATTAGGCAAACTTAATAGTGAAATTTAAAAATCGATTAATGCAATCTTAGGGATTTTAAATAGAAAAAGGTTTCATTTAATTAACTAAGTATTAGTTGTTAATAGTCGTGAGAAAGATATTTACATAAGATAGAATTTTTCATGACCTAATTAACTAAGGATTAAATTTATTAGTAAAATCATGATTGCAAGAGAAGTCCAAGGGGATTCGAAATCTAGGTACCATTCTTTTCCTTAATTATTTAGTTGTTTAATCTTTGTTTTAGTTAGTTAATTGCATTCATCTATTTTAGTTTATTGTTTTAATTTTCCGTTTGATTTATCTTAAACACCATAATTTGTTTAAGTTAGAAAATAGAAAGACGGTAAGTACTAATAATTCTAGTCCTCATGGGATCGATATACGCTTATGATTTAAAACTCTAAATGATGCATCTCCTTAATATACATCTAAGTTACATCTAAAGGTTAGTTTAAGTAACAAATAATATGATTTACATCATTAAACAAACCCTCACCTCATCAATAAAACAATCTCTCACAATCTGAAGTCAAGATGATTTGAACCTAGAAAATTGAAATTCAAAATTATAATTCTTTACGCAGCTACCATTTTGACTAAAAAACAAAAATGTTAAAGTTTGATATAATGTTTAAACTATAAACATATGCATAATTGATTATAAATAATGACATTCAAGCTACTAGATACTCAAATATACTCATATATGCTCTAGGTATGGATAATGGTAGAGACACATTCGTGTCATATACTATGTACTATGCCTTAACAAAAATAATTCAATCAATATAAATTTTTATAAAATAATAAATTAATTATTTTCAGCTCATTAAATAAACCATCAATAATAAAATACAATCTTAGATTGGTGACAAAATTTCACCCTTATAAAACCTTTATAGTGAATCCTAATTGCGTTACTTAATCGTAGGTATCTATAAACCTTGTAGTACTTTATCATAAGTAAACTATAAACCTTGAATCTATAAACTTATACGAAATTGAAGGTTATGACACCTCAAGTATACTCCTAATTATATTATTTTATCATCAATATAATAGAATTGTGACAATTTTTTCAATCAATACAAATATTCTAAGTTTCCATAGATACTGAACTTAATTCTAAATTTTTCTATGATATTAGGTAACTTCTAGCATGAATTTCATGAAATTACATAATATATCATGATTTAGCTATTAATATATGAATTGAAATCAAAGTTACATAAACACAACTATAATTTAATAAAATTGCAATTGTAAAAGGTCCATATCTAAAATCATCTTTCATAGATGTACACAACTATAACTATGACAGTGTTATTAGGAATATATATAAAAAATATGGTACATGATAAACTTGTGTCTTAAGATATGTGAAAAGTTATTTAGTTGTGCCTAGAGCCCATCATTATTATTAACACAATCGGGTTGTCATACATATATTGGGCAATATAGATATTAACTCCTCTAAGTTAAAGCATAATACATTTCTTCATATTAGCTACATAAATATGCAAAAGACATTGACTTTTCAATGTTATATAACAAATTTAAAATCAAGTATGGGCTTATAAAACAACAGATAAGTTATTAAAAAAATTATGACTCCCTACAAGTAATACTACGCCTCAAAACATAAATAATTTAAATTAGATAAAATAGGCTTCATAGTCAATAAATTTACATTTTCAAATCCATTCAATTAATAAAGAATATGAATTACATCATAATCAAGTATTCAGTTCTTTTATTCTTAACACCATACTTAAGTAAAAGAATATAACTTCGGTTAAAAATAGTTGTTGTATCATTTAAACCTTGGAATTTGCTTTTCATGTCTTCCTTACCACAATATTAAATTCACCATTTTATATTTGATTCTTAAAAATGTCAACCGCTTCTAAGGTTATTTATAGACATCAGTAAGTTAGTATAAGTGGTTAAAGTTGAACCTATAGCTTGTTTATATTTAAGAAGGAAAGTTTCTTTTAGACATGTATATATTAGTTCTTTCATATATTGTTGTATTCAAAACATTCATTATATGCTATGCATATACATTACTGAATCATACAACATTTTTTACCTACTAATAAAATAAAATAAAATGGCAATTCATATTCCGAGCTCTCTTTTTATTGTCATTGAAACAAGTATCTAAATTTTCCTATTTAGCCAACATCTCACCTAACTAATAATAATAAATAAGTAATGATATATATCATCAATCATTTATTAATATTATGAAAAACAACACATTCATTTTATGAATTTATTACTACTGATATGAATATTCAACAATTAACCTATTTTCTTAAGTTTTTTATTTGGGACCTTTTTTGTACGCGATTTCAATCTTCTTGTTCATAGCCTATCATATGACTATAAACAACTGGTCCTTTAACATAACATTTCTTTAGAATGAATTTAGTATGTCCATAATGGTTACTAACATAAAAATTTGAGTCACTTTTAGCAACATAATCAAGGGCTTTATAGAAATTCAATTCCAATTTTCTTGTTCCGCTAATAATAATATCATCATCCTTTTATGTATTGCAAACTTTTATTTTTAGTATGCCACTAACAACATCCTTACATCGCCTTTTAATAAATAGATTTTATGAAAATTATTTGAACATGTGTTGACGTGCAATCTCCTAAAATTTAAACAATAAGCAATTACACTTAACTAGTGAGAATATACTTGACAATGACCTAAATAATTTCTTTAATATATGCTACAAACACATTTTATGACATACAATAGGAAATACCACCCTAATGAAATTGCCTCTGCTCTTACAGACATTTGTAGCTATAGCACTAGGTAACTTCCCATTTATACACTTCAACCATATAAGGAAAAGCTAATAAAAACTATTAGTGGTGTTGATATATGAGTGTACAACCAAGTAACATAGATTGCCCATGATGGTTTATACTAACAAATAGAGTAAATGACATTTGATGTTTGTTGAAGAGATAAATGGCATCAAATGCTACCATATCACTAAATTCAGGATATGCTACCTGACTCCTCGTATCCACCTAAAAAATATTCCTCATCTTTTCTTCCTCAGCACAGTCAATTTTGTAGAAAAATATAATATCCTTTTCTTTCATTTTAATAAACATCTTATAAAGTACTTCTATGCATCCTCCTTTTAACCTTACTTTTGTTAACTTGTTTATATGATTAAGACATTCCTTATGTAATTATGGCATATTCTTATACTTGCCCATAACTACAATAACATATTGTACATTTGCGTGCGACCTAATTTCATAATTATCATTCAATTTTAATCTATGATTAGTTTGACTACCCACAACTCGATGTTGCCTCGTAAACTTAACATTGCTTCAAATTAGTTTATGGTTGTACACATCTTTAAACTTGATTATATTCCAAATGCCTTCATCTAAATAACAACAAACTCGATCATTACACCCAATTCTTGCACTACTTCTAGGTTTCATTTTATTTAACTCTTATGTATGATCAACCTCTATAGCATATAACTATTTTGCTCTTAAAGTCTCAATTCTCATCTTTCTTTCCTCCTTTTATAGCAACCACAAACTTGTGTATAATTTTGGTATAAATCCAAAAGTTATGTTTGAAATTTAATACTTCATTCTCAATTTAGTTATTACATCTATCCCAATGTCTTCTATGCCAACATGTGAGATTGTTACATCTAAACAATTCTTTTGGTTCTCCATTTTATTAATCATCTCTACTTTACTATTGCATTATACCATAAGGACGATAATATTATTTAAAAATAATACCATGTTGTACAAAATATAATGCACAACATTGATGATACAATATTTACCAATATAAGTTAAATAGTTATAAGTATACATACCAATATACTACATACCATTAGATGATACATTAGATATTAACATATATTAAATAGTTACAAGTACATATACCAAAATATACTATACATTAAGTAAAGGGCTGCAAAACTAGAAGTTTAGTGCTCAAAATAAGGATAATTAATCTTCTTCCTTGTTCTTTTTTTCTCCTTACTGCTCAACATTCAGTCTAAACAACTACCACTTAATTTGGAATATTGTTAATTACAAATTTTGTTTTATATTTTACAAATTCAACAAAGGCATCCAAAATTTTGCTTCTCATTTCTAACTTTAGTATTACCACTTTGAACTCTTATACATTTACATGAAACTATCAAAATTTTATTAAGCCAAAATCATTACAACTATATATACATCTTATCATATTGGATTTATAGTCATAAAAAAAAAATTTAACAAAACACTTTACTCTAACCATAATACTATAAATGATAAAATAATTATACAAATGATGTGAAAATAATTGCTTGATACTATTTTTAAGTGCTTGCTTGGTACAATACCAATATATGATAACATATGACACAAAATTCCTTACATTTCAATGGTGAAAGTTCCTAATGTCAAACTTTATGAATGTATCAAATGGAGGAAATAAATAAACCTTTTCCTTACCAACAAACTAAATTTTTTTTAGTTAATTAACACATTTATTCTTAAAAAGTGAATTTCAGAATTAATTGGCCACCACTGTAAACCTACAAAGGATTTTATCCATATTGAGTCTGACACTAGCAATTTCTCCATCCCTGCCGCTCTTTCATAGGACTCATTTTTCACTTATAAATCACTTAAAATGCTATATATTACCCAGTAGGCACCAGATTTTTTCCCCTTCATTTTTTTATGCATACACAGTCAAAAGTAGACCACAAGTTAAGGGCATAATCGCCTGAACAACCTCGCATCATGTTGTCAAGTCATCCATTAACAGATAACATAACATTCTTGCATTAAGGTTTAGACATTTAGTTTCCAATCCATAAGGAATTTGATTCCAATTGGGAGTCAAAAGAACTTAAATTGGAACTTTTAAGTACCTCTTTAACATTAACTCCACACCGTCCACCCTTTAAGTACACAACACTAATAGCTTTTCCTAAACTTCCCCCATAATTAGGGAGGCCAAAGCTTATTATAAATAAATAATGGAGCAAAACCAAAAAATCATTAGCCACTGTACATGAATGTTAACAGAAATCTATCCTGTTGATGCAAGCTCCTAACCAGCCAATACGTTGCTGCTCTTATATCGGTAAATTCTAATAGCCAAACAATCTTGGCCTTCAGTTTGCATTAGAGCCCAAGTGGTATACATTGCCCATCACTATTTTTGCTGGAAGATTGCTGCATAAGCAAATGTACCTCTATCAATCTGATTCAGAGCTACTAATTCAATCTTGCTCTCTCCTTTTTGAACTTTGATGCTCCAATGCCAAGTGGGAACTCTATTCGTGATGTTAGGGTTGTCATTGCTGGTGACCATTTCACCGTCAAATCTAGCCTCATTGCTATTGTGACCACCTAGTCTTACCCCGATAACCTCCCTCACATGTTTCCTCTGTTGTGAAACTCCGGGTTAATTTCCTCCAATAATGACAAATTCACTTTGACCACTATTGCCTAGGTGAATAGAGTATGAATGATGGTACTGAAAAATCACCCCAAGTAAATTCCCAGGAAAGACTGGAGGGTCACAGATGGTCCCACTTAAATTCCAATCTCCTAGATAGAATTTTCCTAGACATGTAATTTAATAGCAAAATAATTCACTACAACTATACTCGACAATAGCCATTAAATAGACAATTAAAGAACACCAAAATTTAATGAGGTTCATCCAATTATGCCTACTTCCTCGGACAGTACTAAATTGATATTTCACTATTTTCTGGAAATAATACAAGTGAAATACTACAAAAGGAGAGAAGGAATTTTATCTTATGAAAGACAATTTTTGGGATGCTTAAGATAGGTGAAGGAGTCTTCCTTTTATAACTTAAGAAGACTCCCCCATCTTTGTAATTCTTCAATATGGGATTTCAATATATTTCATAAGTCAAGAATTCTCCACCTTGACATATTTTGCATCTTCAAATCTCTCACAAAACTCATCTTTAGTAGTGTCTCCATTTGTGCTTTACAGCGCCCATCTTCAATTTTTAGCAATATTGATCAAGTCCAAACAATGTGAACTTGATTGCAATCGCCACCTTTGTCAACATATCAACAGGATTCTCAGTGGTTTTAATCTTCTGGATTACTACTCCACCTTCTTCCAGAACCTCTAGTACAAAGTGATAACGAACATCAATGTGCTTCGTCCTTGCATAATAAACTTGGTTCTTTGTTAAATGAATGACACTTTAACTATTACAATGTGACATGCTTCTATCCAATTCCCAATTCATCAAGCAATCCTTAAAGCTAAATTAATCTCCTTGACAGCCTCTATAATTGTCATATACTTTGCCTCTGTAGTTGAATAAGTACCTGTTAACTGTAAGGTAGACCTCCAACTGACTGGTGCCTTTGTAAAAGTAAACACATAGCCAGTAGTTGATCGACATTTATCTAAATCAACGGCATAGTCGGGATCACAATATCTAACTATACATTGACCTTCTTGCTTATCCCACTAAAATACCAAACTAACATCTACGGTGTTCAAAATGTACCGTATAATCCATTTCATAGCTTGCCAATGTTCCTTTCCAGGATCATGCTTATACCTGCTTACAACCCCAACTGACTGTGAAATGTTAGGCCTTGTACACACCATAACATACATCAAGCTATCAACTATGTTTGCATACGGTACTTTAGTCATATACTCTCGTTCTACATCTTTCTTTGGAGATAGGGATGCATTGAGCTTTATATGAGGAGCTAGCGGAGTACTAACAAGTTTTGATTTCTCATTTATGCCAAAACGTTATTGCACCTTTTTCAAATATTGCTTTTGAGTGAAACATAGTCTCTCCAACTTTCTGTTTCTACTTATCTCTGTGTCGAGAATTTTCTTGCCTTCACTATGATCCTTCATTTCAAACTCCTGATTCAACTGAATCTTCAATCTCTCAATTTCTCTTTCATTCCTTGAAGTTATCAACATATCAGCAACATACAGGAGAAGATAGATGTAAGATACATCTTGTAGCTTACAAAAATACACATAGTGATCATATTTGCTTCTTGTGTACTTTTGTCCCATCATAAACTTGTCAAATCACTTGTACCACTCCCTCGGAGATTGCTTCAATCCATATAACGATTTTTCAAGCTTGCACACCATATTTTATTTTTTAGCAACTTAAAAACCTTCGGGTTGAGTCATATAAATTTTCTCTTCTAAGTCTCCATGTAAAAATGTAGTTTTTACATCCAATTGAACTACTTCCATATCAAACTGTGCTACCAAAGCCAACAAAATTCGAATGGAGGAATATTTTGCAACTGGAGAGAAAACTTCTTTATAATCAATTCCCTCCATCTGAGCATAGCCTTTGGCCATTAGCCTTGCTTTGTAGCGAACATTATCCTCATCAGGAAATCAAACTTTCTTTGCATATACCCATTTGCATCCAATTGCCTTCTTTCCTTTTGGGAGACTAGCTAACTTCCATGTCTGATTCTTATGAAGGGAATGTATTTCTTCATTCTTGGCTATCCTCCACTTATCTTCTTCTGAACTTTGGACTGCTTCCTTATAAGTGGTAGGAATGTCATCAATTTCAATTGGAGATGCATAAGTCACCATAGTAACATAACAAGCAGGTACTTGAATGTTCCTTTTTGGCTTCCCAATGTAATTGGTAATTATTGCTATAGAGGTTCTTGGGTTGGAACCTCTTCTTCATCTGGATCCTTTTATACAATAGGAGTTTATACATCTGCTTCATCATTTATTGGGGTAACAATTCTTCCCTTAAACTCCACCTGTTTTGGAGTACCATCTGTCTGCTTAATATTTTCAATTGTCACCTTTCTTAACATGGTAGATTCTTCAAAGGTAACATCTCTACTGAAAATTATTTTCATTGACTTTGGGCACCAAAGAGGATATACTTTCACACCAAAGGTGATCCCCATGAAAATTGCTTTCTTTGCACGTGGATCCAACTTTGTCTCCTTAATATGATAGTATGCAGTGGAACTAAACACATGTAAGGAATCATAATCTGTAGCAGGTTTTCCAAACCATTTTTTCAATGGTGTTTTACCACCAATAGCAGTTGACGGAAAACGATTGATGAGATGATAAGCATATGTAACAGCCTTAGCCAAAAATTCTCTGCCCAACCCAGCATTAGAAAACATACACCGAATTCTCTCTAGCAAATGTTCGGTTCATACGTTCTACCACCCCATTTTGTTCTGGTGTATTTATGACTGTGAAGTGTCTGACGATACCTTCATCTTCGTAAACTTTTAAAAATGGATCACTCGTGTACTCCCCACCATTATCTGTACTGATGCACTCATATTTTCTTATCTTTTTATTCTCAATTGATGTCTAAATCACGTGACTTACATTGATTTTATTATTTTAGGTGTTTTAGGTTTCAAGTGAAGAAACTTATGCTAAAAAGGGAGATTTAGGACATTTGGATGTCATTTTCAAAGTGAGGGGTTCGAAATACCCTTAGGTGACCAAAGTTGTAGAAATCCTAATCCTATAAGGAATCCTACTTCAACTAGGATTTCTACATTTCGGAAGATTCTTGTTCGCCACTGTAATAAATGGATCTAGGAACAATCTAGATGGTCAGGGGAAATGTAGATTGGGAGAAATGAAGATTCCTAATTTTTAGGAAAAAAAGCCCTACCTTTGTAAAGATCCTAATTTGACAAGGAAAGAAAAAAATCTGGTTCTACTTGGAAAAGAAATCATATCCTTGTAAAGATCCTAATTCTACAAGGAAAGAAAGACCTACTTCTACTTGGAA
>JANITX010000008.1:50220539-50231411 GCA_027564395.1 Erythroxylum ulei
CATATACATACAAATGGTTTAATGAAAACCGTTCATTCTAATAATTTACTTCACGGATGAGATCTCAGGTTTATTATCATCATCATCACACTCAGTTTGAAGTTTGGCAATAAAACGAGATTTTTAGAGGTCTGATAGTATACAGCTTTATCCCTATATAATAAATAAGTTGTTTTCGGTAAACTCACATGCAAATACGGCAATAAAAGAGTGATACAAGTTAAATAATAAATAGGTAAAACTAGCACGCTAAATTATTATATAAATAAAATTACAATAAATACATAAATAAATAAAAATAAAAAATAACCAAAAAGGATATACCTGATGGAGTTTAGATCTACTAGTACCTGATAAGCTGCATAGTCTAGCTTTTCTTGTCTCTAATTAAGCTAGGAGTCCTTATTTAGAGACCATAAAGGTATGACAATTCTACGGTTTTAGACAATCTTGCGAGATCTTTCCTCATATACTTGTCCTAAAACGCCAAGTTGTGGATCTGTAAGCTTTGTCCAAGACTTACACCTAGAAAAAGTAGAAAGGACGTTGGGTTAGACTTCCTACGCACTAATTATGTAGCGCGAACGTTAGAGTAAACATCTCCTAATAACTAACTATACTGTTTTTGTGAACTTTAAAGGATATCTTTCATCGTTATTTGATCATACCGTATTTTTTTATTTCTAGCCACTACCTCGTTAAGGCCAACATTAACCTAGGACATGCATTCAGAATGGATGAATCGCTTCATTCATTCATAATGGATGAGTCTAATGATTTACTTCAAATGGAGATATTGGTTCATTATCATAGCAACCAAAAGTTTCACATTAACCTAGGACATACATTCAGAATAGATGTTTCTTAGAAGGAAACTGTTAATTCTCTCCCGATTAACTTGACCGTTACTTCACGGGCCTCCTGGTTCATTATCTACCAAAAGTTACACATTAATCTAGGACAGAGCTTGTCGTTGGTTAGGTTGCCAACGATATGTCAACAATAGTTGCTGAAACCTCAGATAAGCTGGTTCGAGTTTCTTGGATCCGGTGCCTGTCCTCTACAAGAAAAAAAATCAAAGAAACCAAGAGCAACTCAGACAAACAACATCAGTAGGAACTGGACCACTACAACTCTTTGGACTTTTATAATGTTTGACTTGGACCACGAATTCCTCCCTTTTGAGTTTTGACGCTTCAAATTTGGAAATTAAAAGATGCATTTTTAATATTTATTTTTTAAGGAAAATAAATTCCCATTAAGCACTATACCACATAAGATAATTCTAAAATAGAAAAATATTGCAGACGTGGAAATATAATCTTGTGTTTGATTTTTAATTGTAAATTAATTAAAAATTGAATAAAATAAATTTATTATTTAATTTTGAATCACTAAATCACTTATTTATTAAAAATATTTAAAATACATTATATATATATATAATTTAAAAAAGGGAATAATAAATCTAGAAGTTGGAGAAAAAAAAACACTACTCCAGTTATCTGAAATGGCGTAGGAATTCGATGGATTGATTTTATGTTTTGACTGGAATTTTATGTACGTTGAATTGTATAACAGAGCGTGTAATTCAATCATGACATCAGTTCCTAAATTCCAATGTCCAAAATGACGGAGGCACATGCAGTCTTTTGAAGTAGATTTTTCTAAACTACAATAATTATTTAAATTTTTATCTTAAAATATTCATTTCTTAATACAAATTGTTAAATTTATTTTAATACCGAAAATTTCAGTAATGTTTTAAAAATTAAACCGGTCCAATCGATATAATAGTAAAAACTTTGAACTTGCTAAATTTATTATTTGATTTTCAATTTTTTGTTTTGATTAATTTAATAATTTTATTATTAAAAATTATTAGTTTATTAATCAATTGGTCAGTTTTTATAAATTAATTACTTTTTTAAATCAATTAATTTTCATTCAATAATATTTTTAATTGAAAATTAAAATTTTCAATGAGTATAAACAAATTTTTAATCATTTTTTAAATTTTCAATTTTATTCAATATTTAAATAGTTTTATAAAACTCTAAGCCTGGTTGAATCTTTTAAATTTCTATTTCCGTATTTAAAATATTGAATTTTAAATCTTAATAATCCCTATAACTTGTTCCGTTATCAGTTATAACAATAATAAAGCATAAAGTATAAATTAATTATGCTAATAAAATAAAAGTAAAAAAATTAAAAGCTTTTAGTCAAATTTATATATATATATATATACATACTCTGTGGCCCCACGCTTAATTATAAGACACGACAATCGTGTATGTACACATGAATTAATAACATATACTATATGGTTCGGGAAAATCAATTCACGTCTCATGTCTCCGATAGTTTCTTAATTTAATTTCCTAAATTAAGAAATTTAAACCGATAAGAATATTTAAGGTTTAAAAGATTTAATTAGTATTAAATTTTTAGTTAAAAATTAAAAATTTTAAAATGTAACCTTACTTATTAAAAAATTAAAATTTAATTAAAGAAATAGATTAAAAAAATAATTAGCCTGTAAAAACGTACTGATTAATTATTAAATTGATTAATTGTTAATAACAAAAATTATTAAACTAAATTAAACCAAAAAATTAAAAACCCGAGTTAAAAAATTAGCAAATACGAGATGAAAAGATTTTAAAAGCTGTTAGAGTGTTTCATATTGCCTAGACATGAATATGTTAAAGGGTTTTTAAGTAGTAAGGATCAACTATCCAAACAACTAGTTCTAGTTATTTGGACAATAGTTGACCCAAGCCCAATTCTTGTTAATGGGCTTTACACTCTACCAATATTAAAAATTTAACATGGTATCAGAGCTCTCTTAATCTTAAGGGACCTCTAAGCCTACAAGCCTATAACCCATAACTCATTCTACGCTTTTCCACACCACAAATCAAAAACCACACGTCGACGTTCCGGATTTGCCAACAAATCCGACAATGACTCAAATCAAGATACACAAAGAAAGGAAAAATAGAAAGTCTAATGCCAAAGCCAACAAGATCGAAAACAACAACAACAGAAACAATGATGATTCATATCCACCATGCAAAAATTGTGGACAACTAGGACATATTGAAAGGATAAGTAAAGCGCAACAAAATGTGAGAAAAGCCAAACAAGGTGTAAACGATCAACTTGAGGAGGAGGAGTTATTTGCAGCATCATGCCTAGCCTATTAGCGAAATCATGGAAGCACAAGCGAAAAAAAAAGATGCTTGGAGTTTGCAGTATCAAAGTCAAGGAGGAGTGTTGAACATGTGACTTTGAAATAGTCAAAAATATTATTAGAATATTTTCTTTACGTTCAGATTTTATTTTATGCTGATTTAGATTAGATGTTATCTTATTTTTAAATTTTAGTTAGAAAGAAACTGTATAAATAGA
Source organism: Erythroxylum ulei (assembly GCA_027564395.1). NCBI lineage: Eukaryota > Viridiplantae > Streptophyta > Magnoliopsida > Malpighiales > Erythroxylaceae > Erythroxylum > Erythroxylum ulei. The sequence continues at coordinate 50,223,957 of JANITX010000008.1, forward strand.
CAAGCTTCTATTCAATAAAAACTGAGAAAGTCTTGACCGTGTTCTTGGTAGATACATTCAGAAAAATTTGGTTTTGAATTTTTAAAAATGTCATTTTATGGTAGATAGTGGCATAGTTTTAGGTCACCACATCTCCCAAAAGGGGATTGGGGTTGATAGAGCCAAGATTGAAATCATTTCGTCACTTCCTTATCCTACTTGTCTAAAAGAATTGAGATCTTTCTTAGGGCATGCGGGGTTTTATCGGCGTTTTGTTAAGGATTTTAGTAAAATTGCTTTACCCCTTTCTACATTGTTGAAAAAAGATATTGATTTTCACTTTGATGATAAATGTAGACATGCTTTTAATACTTTGAAGTCTTTGCTTGTTTCACCTCCTATTCTGACTGCACCTAACTGGGATTTGCCCTTTGAGCTATCTTGTGATGCTTCTAACTTTGTAGTTGGTGCTATGCTTGGACAGAGGGAGGAAAAGTGGTCCAGAGTGATAGCCTATGCCTCTAAAACACTTGACTCTACTCAAGTGAAGTATACCACCACCGAGAAGGAACTTTTTGCTATAATCTTTGCTTTAGATAAGTTTAAATATTATCTGATAAACTCTTAAGTGGTTGTTTTTACAAATCATACAGCGGTGCGGTACTTGTTTAAGAAGCCCCAATCTAAACCAAGATTGTTGAGATGGGATTTGTTGCTGTAGGAGTTTGATATTGAAATCAGAGACAGAGCTGGAGCAGAGACTCATGTGGCTGACCACCTTAGTCGGTTACTTAAAGGCACTGAGGGAGGTGGCTCTTTTGATCTTACTGTTGATTCTTTTCCTGATTCTGCACTTTTTTCCTTGGCAGTTCAGGAGCTTTGGTACTCTAATATTGTTAATTACATTGTTGTTGATTTTATGCCTCCTTTTATGTCTAAGTTTTAGGTTGACAAGATGAAGAGGGAGGCAAGATACTATACATAGGTTGCTCCAATTCTTTGGAAGCAATGCAGTGATCAGATCGTTAGACAATGTGTTCCTAACAATGAGATCCACTCTATGCTTACCTTTGCACATTCTTCATCTTGTGGGGGGCATTTTAGAGTGTGGGTTTTACTGGCTTACCTTATTCAAAGGTATTTATGCTTTTTGCAAGTCTTGTGATAAATGCTAGAGGTTTGGGAGTCTTGGTAAAAAGCATGAAATGCCTTTAAGACCTATGCCATTTTATGAAAATTTTTATCTCTGGGGCATGAATTTTATGGGTCCCTTTCCTCCATCATTTGGGTTTTCATATATATTACTTGCAGTAGATTATGTGTTTAGGTGGGTGGAGGTGACACCAACTAGGAAAGATGATGCTTCTATTGTTGGCAAGTTTTTACGTGCTCGTAGCTTTTGTAGGTACGACATTATAAGAGCAATTGTCAGTGACCAAAGAACACATTTCTGCAATAGGACTATCAATTCTTTACTTGCTAAGTATGAAGTTATCATAAGCTGGCCACTCTTTACAACCCTTAGACAAATGGGTTGACTAAAGTCTCTAATCGGGAAGTGAAGCGTATACTAGAAAAGATTGTGAAACCATCCCGAAAAGACTGGAGTGAAAGGCTTAAAGAGGCATTATGGGCTTACAAGACTGCCTACAAGACCCTTATAGGCATGTCTCCTTTCCAGTTGCTCTATGGCAAGTCTTGCCATCTAACTGTAGAGATCGAGCATAAATCTTATTGAGCAATCAAGGCATGTAATACAAGAAGAGATGAGACTTAAGTCTTATGACAACGGCAGAATCTACAAGGATAAGCTGAAAATGATTCATGACAAACAGATTTTGAGGAAAGAATTCCATGAAGGTGACAAAGTTTTAAAGTTCAAGGCTCGGTTAAAGTTGATGCTTGGGAAGTTCGTCACCAAGTGGAAGGGCCCTTTCAAAGTTACCAAGGTGCATTCATTTGGAACAGTACAGCTAGTGGATGAAGCAACTGGTCGTGTTTCACAAGTCATGGTCATCTGCTTAAGCACTACCATGACGATTAGAGACCCCCTAATTCCACAGTTGTTCCCTTCCACCTTTCTCCTTTATTTTTTTATTATTTTGATGGTGATATCTGTTTACTGAGATAGTCTGAAATAAGTGTGGGGGAGGGAACCTTTTTGGTATGAAGTAGTTGTAGTTGCCCATTTCATTTAGTTTTTGTTAGTTAGTTTCCCCTTGCTTTTACCATTTCGTCTACACTTGTTTTTCTTACATTGAGGCCAATGTATTGGCTAAGTATGGGGGAGGGATTGCTTTTGCTTAATTGTTTGCCACTGCTTGGATTGCCATTTTATTGACTTTTCATTCGGCACTGTTTGTTGGTTGAGCTAAATTGATTGGGTTTTTCTCTTGAGAATGATTGTTGCTGTGATTCCCACCTTCTCACTTGCCTTTTGTAATCCTTGTTTGTTTTCAAATCCCTGTTGCTTATGCATGTGAACATTAACATGTCAAGGTTTGAATGCATTTTGATTTGAGTAATTTTTGTTCTTAGTTGATTAGCATAGTGGAGTGCCTTTGGTGCAATGTTACTAACCTTGTTGTATAGATTGATTTTAGGGAATAAATATCTTAGAGAAAACCTTGTTGGAAGGATTTTTTAAACCTTACTTTTCTTTCTCATCTTGTGTGATTTCTACCTAGCTTGGTTAGCCTCCAGAACTTGTACAAATTCTTTTTCAAAGCTGCGATAATACCTAGATTTGTAAGCATGATAGGGGCATTCATTTCTAATCCCCTATACCCAAAAACAAGCCATTTCAATTGACCTTTGCTTACCCCTTTGAGCCCTTCACTTTCATTCGTTCCATTGTTTTTGAACAAATGTTTTGCATGAGTTATATTATGTTCTTCATGATTAAATGTGCATAATTGATGTTTTTATTTTTATCTTCTTGAGTTAGGGTATGCCAAATCTACAAAAAAAGAAAAGAGAAAAAAAGAAAGAATAATTTGACCAAAAAAAATAAAGTTTGAGATAAGGCATCTCTTGGTAGAATAAAGATTAAATATTGGGTGTTTAAAGTTGATAATTGCACATTGGTGCTCATTTGATAGTTGCACTTTAACTTTTTAGAGTTATTTCTTAACACTCATGCAATGCATTTGTCATTTTTTTTCATTTAATCCATTCATTAGCCTTTCAACAAAATTATAACTCTACAAAGTCCCCTTGATCATGAATCTATGTTATGTTAGTGGTGGAGATAGTAGAATTTTTACAAGCTTATGGTAGGTGCTAATCTAGGTGGATTGAGTGAAAATTTCCCTATTTGAGAGATGAGTAAGACACTTGTACCTTATGAGAGATCTATTATGTTTCTTTTCCTTCCATCTTGCTATATCTCTTGTGTTAGTTTTTTTTTTTTTTGCACCGAAGTATTCCATGACTGTTGTTTGATTAGGGATAGAGGTTGTTTGAGTTGAGTGCATATTCTTGCCTTGTCGATTTTATGTTTGCTTGCATTAAGTTTAACTGTTGTATTTCTCTTTACTGATAGTTTGCCCAGGAGTGCAAAAGGCTAAGTGTGAGGGAGTTGACAAACTCACTTGTTCATATATATTTTCATATCATTTGGATGGGTTTTTGTCACTAAAAGTGGTTTCTATAGCTCTATTTGATTATTATTTGAATTATTGTGCCTTACATTTAATTTGTATTTATAGGGCCAATTGTCGTATTTTGGTTTATTGGTAATAAATTAATTTTTGGATAATTGATGCTACTCTATTTATAATTTTTATTGTAGGGTACTTGGAGAAATTAGAGTTTAAAAAGATTAAATAGTAGTGATCTAAGGCATTAAAACAACTGGAGAAGAGAAGCATAAGTGCAAGAATCACATAAGAGGAAACAACAACGTTGAGCAGTATGGGACAATGACAGAGCAACCAAAATGACAGCGTGGGATGGAGGTAGCGTGGTCAAAATGGCAGTGTGATCTGGGCAAAACAGAAGAAGAGAAACAACAATATGGAGGGCAAAATGAAGAGGCATGCGTGGTTGCAAGGGTTTTGAGAAAAAAAAAGCAAGACTTAATTTGTCACATCTAGCTACAGTGGGTGTGTGCATAAGGTGCGGGATCTGTGTGGAGACTAGGAATCAGCGCGCAAAGGAGGGCACCGAAACTAGCAAACAAAAATTGTCACATTAAAAACTAAAAGAGCTACGGTGTAGTGCGTGACTAGCGTGTGTGAGTCGTCGAGGCGTGCGTGGTGCTGGGCAATAAGGAGGAGAAAATGAAAACGTGAGTTATATAGGAAGATGCATGCGTGTTCTAAAAAGCAGAGGATCTAGATTTCAGTTTTTAATCTCATCTCCCACAAATCCGAAAACCCTCATTCCCACCTTCTATGACTGACCACCGGAGGTCACCTTCCACAGCGTCTCCTATGATTTTTTGTGGCTAATTTATCCTAATCTTTTGATTCAATGGTAATGGTAGGAGCTTGGATTTTTATAGGGGATTTTAAAGTACATTTGTCTTCTATCCATTGATTATTTAGTGATTCCCAGGTCTTAGGATAATTATTTAATTATTTGGAGATATGTATGGATTATATCTTTGAATTGGAAGATTTCTGTGGCTAGGTTATTGTTTGGCAACTGATATTGTGCTGATTTTGGTTCAATTTCATTACTTTGTTTGAGGTCAAGACTTGGTATTGAGATTTTAGTGAATGATTAGTGATTATTTAAGGTGGCTTGAATGGTTGGACTGTTATATCGGTTGCTGGTATTAATTCTATTTCCTTAATTATTGAGTAAAAATTGAGCATCAGTTTTAGTATCCTTAGTTCTATTTTACTATTCTGGTGGTAGTTAGTAGACTGGGATTTTGGAAAATATTTTTGTAACAATTCGAGGTGGCTCAGTTGTTGGATTAAAAGCTCGATTATAACTCTTGGTTCATTTATTTTAACTCCAATATCTGTTTAAGTGATGAATGCCTGCGCTATTGAATTGGAGGGCTAAGTTTATCATTGTTAATTGCTTGTTTTTATCTTCTTTTTACATTCACTCTCTACCATTTCATATCACTTATTTTAGATTTAAAATACTAAAAACAAGTCCTTTACATTTATTCTAATTCACTGCAATTTTAGTGGTAATTGATCAAATCACACCCCATTATATAATTAGGTTGCATTACATTTAGTTACTTTAGGAAATTAATTTCACTTGTTTGGTTCCTCAGAGAGAACGACCTGAGCTTGCACTATATGCAATCCTTGGTTAAATTTTGAAGTAACCCAAGGCAACATTGGATTTAGGTTATTTCAGTCGTATTTGCTTTTTGTGTACTTTTGCCCCATCATAAACTTGTCAAATTGCTTGTACCACTGCCTTGGAGATTGCTTCAATCTGTACAACGATTTTTCAAGCTTGCACACCATTTCTCTTTACCAACAACTTTAAAACCTTTGGGGTGGGTCATATAGATTTCCTCCTCTAAGTCTCCATGTAAAAATGCAATTTTTACATCCAATTGAACTAGTTCTATATCAAACTGTGCTACCAAAGCTAACAAAATTTGAATAGAGGAATGTTTTACAATTGGAGAAAAAACATCATTATAATCAACTCCCTCGATCTAAACATAGCCTTTGGCTACCAGCCTTGCTTTGTAGGGAACATTATTCTTTTCAGGAAATCCATCTTTTTTTTGCATATACCCATTTGTATGTAATTGCCTTCTTTCCCTTTGGGAGACTTAGTTTCCACGTCTAATTCTAATGAAGGGAATGCATTTCTTCATTCATGGATATCTTCCATTTATCTTCTTCTGCAATTCGAACTGCTTCCTTATAAGTGGTGGGAATGTCATCAATTTCAATTGGAGATGCATAAGCCACCATATTAAGATAACGAGCAGGTACTTGAATGTTCCTTTTCGACTTTCTGAATGCAATTGGTAATTGTTGCTATGGAGGTTCTTGGGTTGGAACCTTTTCTTCATCTGGCTCCTCTTTTACCATAGGAGTTTCTGCATCTGCTTCATTATTTGTTGGGGTAAAAATTCTTTCTTCAAACTCCACTTGTTGGACCCCGTTTCCTGAGCCCAACTTTCGGAGTCCTGAACTTTATGCTTAAAACCCTGAAGGGTCATTTGTTGTAATTCCACAATGGTGGTGTGCGTACACTAATCAATCATCAAAATCATAAGTTGAACCCTTCATATAAATTGTAAATTTAAGTCTCTAATTTACTTTTAAGAAAGAATCACCTCAATCGGAGTTCTATAACTCAAGATATGCCTAAAAAAGCCTAAGTGTGTACATACTCCAATTATGCTCTTCAACCCTACCCTCCACTTGTTCTAATGAAAACTCTCTCGATACAACTCTAAATGGTACAAATTTTTATTGGGACAAAGATAAATGTCTTAGAAATCTATTGGTTTAAGAATCATCTCAATTGGAGGTCAGATGAGGGAGTTATGCCCAAAAGAATACACATGCTTAAACCCCAAATTGGTTTGAACCTCTCTTGGTGCGATCGCCATAACGTTCATTCTAGATGTCAGATTGCTTTTGTTTTTAGACCATTAGAAAGTAGACATCTATAGCTACAACTCTCATGAAGACTACCAAATTAGATTCTGCCTCTAAAGTGGTCAAAAAAACACAATTTGTCCCGTGAATGTCCGTTTAACGGACATGCATCGAGCTTAGGAGGCCAAAATGACCCGAGAATGTCCGTTAAATGGACATGCATGTCCGTTTAACAGACATTGACTGGCCAAGGGGTGTTTTTCCACCCGAGAAGGTCCGTTAAATGGATATGCATGTCCGTTTAACAGACATTGGAGCTCCCCAAAGCCTCCAATGCCTCTCCAAAGCCTCCAACCTTCAACCTAACACCATAAACACTTACAATCTCCCCAAATTCACTTATTCTAATGTCAAAACACTTCATAACAACTCAAACATCAAGTTCATCTTACCAAATTCTCAAATCTCAACACAATTGATTCATCAAAACCTCAATTTCCTATCATTCATCAAAACAGTCACAAATGCAAACCATATACAGCATCCTAACTTGCAACACTCATATCTCTCCATTCCGACATCCAAAAATCACAAACTTCATATCGTTGGAAAGATAAAAAGATCTACTACAACTTCCAAGAAGACAAATTTTATCAATTCTACCCAGATTTTTCCAGAATTTCACTTGAATTCAGAACACAATCCTACCCTTATTAAAATTTGAAAAGTAGCAATGCAAAGATTTGAAAAGCCATAATAAACCATAATACATATGCATTTCATTTACATCAAAATAAGTGTTTTACAATGCTTTAGTGGGCATTTCAAGCCACTTACATCATAATCCCAAAATACAAACTTAACAAAAGTAACATTTTCCCAAAATGCATCTAAAGCATTGATTTACAAAAGTTAACTTGAAATACAAAATAATCCA
>JANITX010000008.1:50353459-50369041 GCA_027564395.1 Erythroxylum ulei
TAAGTTTTATTTAATTTATAATTATTATTAGTAATAAAATATTTATTATTATTTTAAAAACTTTGAAAAAAAAGGAGGGAAGGAGAGGTAGGAGGGAGGAAGGGAAACTATGAAATTTTTTGAAAATTTTGCAAAAAGTCCCCTAATTTTTTAAAATTTTCGGTATTGACCGGCATTTTGAATACTGGTCGATACCGCCAAAATTAGCCAGTACCGACTGATATTTTTCACCAGTACCGATTTCCGACCGATACGGTATGGAATTCATACCAATGGGTGCTAGCGTAGATAAATTGTTACTGACCAAGTGCGCTTTCGCATGAAAAAAGTTCCTTAGTGGAGTATAACATGAACAGTTAATGTTCTACTTGAACTAGTAAATATGTTACAAACATCTTCTCGTTGAGAAATCAAGCGAGAACCAATACGGCACATAACGAATAAGAACAAAATATTTTCATTTAATTTCTCAAAAATCAATAACACTTAAATTCTAGTTTGATTTTTTTTCTTATTGTTTCTTTATTAAATTTGTTCATTTCAATTACCGTAATCACACTCGTGTTTAGCCTCTAATAATATCCATATGATATGTTAAGAGAACTAGTTAGATAATAAGTGATAGCTCGTGTTTAGCCTCTAATAATATCCATATGATATGTTAAGAGAACTAGTTAGATAATAAGTGATAGCTCCCATTAAGCATAAGCCTATTTATAATAAGGTTTGGAAGTTTTTATAATTTAATTTAAATATAATTCTAATTTTAATTAAACTTTAGATTTATAATTAAATCTAACTAAATACTAATTATGACTAAATAAAATATAATATTTCATATCAGTCCTTATTTATTAAATATCTCATATTTAATAATAAAATTTCTCAAACTTTACAATGAAGTCTAACTTACTTCCTAAAAACATTTTCTTCCACTTGTTCTTTGTATATGACCTATTAAATTTCTAAATATGTTGAAAATGGATATAAATAAATTATAACCCTAAATTATATTTAGAATTAGATAAATTAAACTCTTTTAATTCATCTTTAGTTCTCTAATTAAACAATTTATATCAATATTGGCATCTAACAATAAATTATGATCACCCAAATATTTAAGAATGTCAAAACGATTTTGACTAAATTTTGTATACATGATATAATTTGTATAATTCAATTATTTCATTAGACAATGTTCCGATTAGACATAGAGTATCAAATTAATTTCTATTATAATTAATATAATCATTTAGTTCTCTACCATTAGCAATTGATTATATTATTGACATTTTTAAATTATTTTACAAAATATCATTCCACCTTGGCCAAGAATTTTTTGAATCAATCGTAATTGAGAATAATAGAACATTCTTCTTAATCACTTTAGAATGATGAATTATATATTGATTACTCATCTACCTTCATATCGTTCATGTTATATCTAATGACTGATCGATTGAGCTACCCTTGACTAGAATAGGTCCTAAGTAATGTCAAAACATAACAATCCCTACATAAGATACTTTGAAAATCTCAAATCAAATAATCACTTAAACAATCATTACAGTTAAAATTTCCATAGACATATAAGCAATGTACTAAATGGATTTCTTATATGGGTCAGTTTAGTGAATTTATTCTTTAACCAGAACTTGCATGTTTGTTTAAATGTATTCATACTTAATATATGAGATCGACTATTTCCTTTATAGGGAAAAAACATAGCATATACTAATCTTTTTACACTTTATTAATGTCCAATATTAGTAGAGCAGTAACTAAGAATAATTTAGAGATAATACATAAATGCAATATGAATATCATAATTATGATCTTATCAATAATTTCATTTGTAATGTATATTTATCCCACTAACTTTATTATAGACATCTGGATATGTATAAGAGAAATAATGTCTTTAAATAATTATATAACTAAACTTCAATCAATCGATTAACTGTAAGGCATAAACCAATAATCTTCCACTTGACTAAGCCAATCGTTTAAGTATCATATATATATCATCATATAAGAATCATGCTACTACTGGGGAGATGGATTATTGAAAGAATTCTATAAAATTCTCTATATTGATTACTTGTTTAAATTTTACAAATTCCTTTCAATTATCTTTATAATTTAGAGAAATTGTCTAAATATATACTTGGATCTTTGAGGAGACTTTAGCATGTTTATATGCTTAATGGCTTTAACATTCTACATTACATTATTGTCTGAATGATGCAAGGAACTATACCAAGTTCATTAAAGAACTTCTTAATCCAATTAATTATTTCCACTATTGAAAAAAGTATCAAGGTTTGATTAGCAACTAATGCTATATTAAAACCTTTGTAGTCCCAAAATAATATTATTCTAAGTAAAATATACCTTAACATGGATTTATTTCTAAAGTTAATTTCCATATTACTTTAAACTTAAATAATAACTCATACATAGAATAATGGATATCTTTAAAACTTTACAAGTATCAGATATCTCAAGTACTAAACACTTTAATACATTATCTATATATTTGGACTTAAAATAGGTTAAAAAAATTCCATATCCGTTTCTATGAATCGAATTCGTATGATTAAGTTATTGCCTTTTCATATCTAAAAAGACTTATTCTTGGAATATCATATATTCAACAATTGAAAATATGAATTTTTTTACTTTGTATGAGTAGTATGTCTCTATGTACTCCTACTGAAAAGAATAATTATACTCTCACTAACCTTCTTGTAAACATGATAAATTCACAATCATCTTCAAAAAAAATTCTTTAAGTTTATTTTAAAAGTGAATCTTTAAATGCTTTGTAGCCTTTGAACTATACATCAAATGTATCAATAAATGCACTAATTCTAATTGATGTATTTTCATGACATTTAAACCTTTCAAATTTCATCTTACTCTTAATATCTTAGAACTATTCTCCTGTAAATATACATTGAAACAAATATTTTGTTGGCTAAAAGTACATTTTAAATATTAACATTTACAAAAAAATATGAAATATATTCTAACATTTCGAAGCAATCAAAGTAAACCCCAACATTTTCATAATATTCAAAATAGACCCAAAGTGGATGGAGATTTTAATGGAATTAAATTCCCATCAGAATGTCACGTCTATAGTGTTGATGCAACATTATTTTTTATTTTTAAATAAAAAGTAGACGCATATTGTCATATGATAAGTGGGACCTACTTTTTGAAATGTATAACAATCGGTCCCACTATCACGTGGTAAGTAGGACTCACTTTCTAAGATGTATAACAATGGACTACTATCATATGACAATGGGAACCACTTTTTGATTAATTTAGAAAAACTAATTATATGGCAATAGAACCCACTTTTATTTTAAAATATAAAAATTATGTCACAACAGCATTGACATGACATTTAATTGATGGAGAGTTAACCTCGTCAAATTTTTCTTTCATTTATGGTCTATTTTGAACATTTTGAAAATATTATAGTTCAATTTGAACGCTTTAAAATGTTAGAGTTTAAGTTGTATTCTATTATAAGAGTTGAAGTTTAAAATGCACTTTTGGCCATAGTTTGTTCAATAAGGTCTGTAAGATTAAATCCTTTATTATCTAATTTAGTTATAAACTTATCAGATAATACATGCTTCAACTAAGTATCATATCTAAAATCATTAACTTTGATTTAATTGGAACTACCGAAAGTAAGCTAATATATTAAACATTACTATTTAAAAAATAAATATTGCATCATACAACATCATTTATTACCTTTTTCTCCTTATATAAATCCATAATATTATGAATTTAGTTATGTAGGTATTTATTGGAGAATCTCATTTCTTGTAAATAACTAAACAATTATATGAAATTAGATCATTCTCATTAAAGTGCTTCAACATTCTTACTACTTCATGTCTATTTAGATTTAAAATATTCAAAAAATAGAAATCAATATATCATTTAATGTATATGACATATCACATAAAGTCACTAGGAAATTTAATGAAATACAAATATCATCTTTTTGTGAATTATTATTGCATCCTATTCATCATATGTATAAGATTTACAATTCATTTTCATTGTCATTCTTTCACCAAATATTGATTTGGTTATTCTTCAACCTAAAAAGTTTCACAAGTTTATGCACAGTTCATACATACTTTACGATCTCAATATGTTGATTAACTAACATGGCATAAAAGGATGGTCTTTATTATCTAATTTTGTATTCTTCCCACCTATGTTAAGTATAAATTATTGTATCCATTACATACAAACTATTATGTAAAATTGGATCAACAACTTTTACTTAACAATATATTTGTTAGAGTAAAAGATATAAATCTCTTTGTAGTTTAAGAAACCATATAAAAACCCTAACTTTAAAATTCTAAAAAAAAATTCTTATAATGTTCATTTTTCCCAAAAAAAAATCTCTTTTGTTAGACTTCGGTTAAAAAATAATGATAAAACACACGCAGTATGAATATTAGACATAGAGTAATCAAATATCATTAATATGGTAATCCAATTCAGTTCTAAAACTGGATATAAACCAATCAAGTTTAACTTAAATTAGTAATTTAAGATAATTATAATAAATTATTAATTTAACCAAATTTAATTAGTTTAGTTTGAGTTTAAGAGTTTACTTGAATCTTTATGCAAACATCATTTGATTAGTATAAGTGTGATGTTCATGATCCATGTATTTCATTATTATTTTTAACTGAAGTCTAAGAAAAAAGAACTTTTTCAAAAAACCAAAAACTATAAAAAGTTTTATCAAGAAATTTAAAGATTAAAGGTTTTTTCTTCAAAAGTTTCTTAAACTCTATAAGAAGACTATATCTTTTACCTTATTTATTATTATGTCTTGAATAATATTATTGAATCCAAATTCAGTAACAAATTCTTAAGAGCATAAATTAGAAACACATATAATCTCTATCATATCATGTATTGGCAAAAAAAAGTCATGCAATCAATTTTCTTTTTAATGACAACTATTATCATTCTATAGTAAATGCCTTTAATTGTAGTCCTTATTTATGCTTTTAGTAAGTTAAATTGAATGAAACAATTTAATTAAGGTACTATACCTTTCAACTCTACCATATGTAAACTGTTGCATCATACTATCATAATGCTGACATACATCATACATATTGTTATTAAAGTTTATCAAAGCATAAATTAACTTTATAATGTCACTACATTTTTCATCTATATGACATTAACATATCTATCAAATTTTTGTTACCATATCCTTAATATGGATTAATAGCAATGTTGCATAATAAACATATATTGCTTTTATCTTTGAGAAATTTTCTCAAAATTGGTCTGTATCTAAGAAATTTTCTCAAAATTGGTCTGTAACTAAGAAATTTGATTCACTAACACTTAGTATTTAACTATACTAAACAAAGGTAATTTATAATTTGAATAATTATAATAAGAAAAGCCTAAGAGCATCTCTGGAAATCCTGTTCGCTTTGAAGATTATCCCGGCCTTATTCTAATGGTCAAGATTGAATAAGTACTTACAACGGCTAGTCGCATAGAGGACTATGATATTACTGATTGTGTTTTATGTTGAATTTCCATAATTATTGGTCTTGAAAGATTTAGAGTTTTTGGGTCGGTAAAGCTTGGATAAGTCTGAAGTTTGAACTTTTCAGATTTCATGTAGCTTAGGGATTTAAGGAATTCATATAAACTAAGAATAACTAGATTAAAATCTCTCTAAAGGACATTTAGTTTGCAAACCTTTTAGAATTTAATTCTAAGATTATAATCAATAATAATCAAAATAGAATTTATAATCAAGTATTTTTAATTAAGTTACATAATTAAAGTTGATTCTTATCCTACATTTAAAAAATCAAGGCAGAATTTAGTCTCACACTAGCAGAAAAAGAATGAAATCTTCTTTTTTATTACCTAAAAGTAAAGATCACTGAAATTCTATAATATGATTAACACATAAAATATAATAAAGCATGAATCATAATTTATATCTTATTATAAAACATGATCCTTTTCTTGTTGTTTCCTCCAAATCGTTTTTTAAATTGGTTCATCTCAACCACTAAAGCTACATACTTGTCCGACCTCTAATAATATTCATAGAATGTGTTGAGAGAACTTTGTAACTATTGTAGAGAGAATTAAGCAAGAAGTGCTAACTTTTTTAGAGTTTAAGCATATTTATAATAGGGTATAGACCTTTTAATAGTTTAATTAAACTATAATTCTAATTCTAATTAAACTTTAATTAAAATTATTTAATTGGGCTTAAATAAAGTCTAATATCTTATATTGATTCTTATTTATTAAATATATCATATTTAATTATAAAATTTCTCAAACTTTAAAATTAAGTCCAACTTGATTAAAACACATTTCCTCTTTCTAACTCGTTCTTTGTATACGATGCATTAGGATCCTAAATATGTTGGCAACAGATATAAACTATAACCGTAAATTAAATTTACGATTAGATAAATTAAACTTATATAATTCATCATTAATTCTCTATTTAAGCAATATCAAGATTAATGTTCAAAACATCATAGCCAACTATATATTTAGGAATGTCAAAGTAGTTTAATTAACCTTTTCGTGTATGCTTTTTCTGTATAATTTAGTCATTTCACCATATAATGTTCTAATTAGATATATAGTATAGTATTAAGATCTACTTTATTTGAGTCCAATTATTTTAGTTCTCCACCATTAGAATTGATTTTATTAATGAAATTTGTAAATAATTTTATAAAATGACATTCCATCTTAGCCAAAGGTTTTCTAAATTAATACTAATTGAGAAAGTTGGAATATTCTCCCTAATTACTTTAGAGTGATAAATCATATATTAATCACTCGACTACTTCTATATAGTTTATGTTATATCCAATGACTACTGATTAAACTACCATTGACTAGAATAGGTCATAAGTAGTAGTAAAATATAACAATCACTATATAAGAAATTTTGGAGATCTCAAGTCAAACGATCACTTATATAATCATTACAATGAGAATTTCTATAGACAGACATGTAATGTTCCAAATGGCTTCTCATATGGGATCAGTTCAGTGAATTCGTTCTCTAACAAATATCCACATATTTATTTAATTATCATTATACCTTAGTTTATGAGATCGACCGTTTCCTTTATAAAAAAACAACATAAAGTGTATTAGTCTTTTAATGTTATATTAATGTCTAGTCTCAATAGAATAATGACTAAGAATAATTTAAGGATAATGCGTAAAAGCAAAATGAATCTAAATCTTATCATATCTTTAATTGCAATGTCTATTTACCCCATAAATTTTATCATATACATCTAAATATACATATTTAATTAATTACATCACTAAATTATAACCAGTCGATTTGTTGTAAGACATAAACCAAAATTTATGATTTATCTCAAATTAATTTTGAAGGAAAAATAAACAGAAAAGATGTGGATTTAATGTTTGAAAGGCTTTAAATTACGAATTGTGGATTTATACTACTATTACGAATGATTGATGTAATTATGGGCAATGTAAATGTTGATGTCTAAGGTTTTTATTGTATATTTTCTTTTTACAGGAATTCCTTATAGGGGTGAATATACAAATTTCTTAAAGAGATTATGTATTAAAATACTAAATCAAAAGCATATTAATTAATTTTGCTATAATATATATTTTATATAGGAAATATACTCTATTTCTACAAACCAATTTTAATTTAGCTAATTACATGTAAATACTCATTCTTAAATTGATTCAAAGATCTTTTCTAAACCTAATTTGTTTAGAGATTTATTAAGACCTTCATCATAAACTACATGAGTTAGAATGTCTACTAATTGCTTACTCGAAAGGGAAAGCTGCACAGAATTGATGGCCCTCCTCTAACCTTTCTAAAGCCAGGAGCCTTGTGTACTAGGACAGGCCTTTTCATGATGTACCAGATTATTAAATATTTTTTGAGATGATTTATTCTTATGGTATAGTAGCACAGGTCCTTTTGGTTTAAAGCCTATTTCAATAAGTAAGATCCTAAATCATAAAAGTTTATTTATACCACGAATCATACCTTTGTATTTTGATTTTATTGAAGAATTTGCTATTATATTTTTTTTTTCAAGAAATGTAATTTAGTCAAAGATGGACCTTCGGTCACTGATGTTTCCTACCTAATTTACATCATAGGGATGGTCTACAGGGTTAATAATTACTCCTCTTACTACAAGACACGTATCTAGCCAACTTTTTAATTCAGCTTTACCCAAATTTTTGATAAGTTTTTTCACTTTTATATGAAGATATCTTTTAAAAGGAAATCCTTTTCTTAAAGTCCCCTTTAGGTAACTCAAAATTCTCATTATAACCATCATATGATCTTCACTTGAAGCGTGCATAAACTCACTTACCATACTAATGACACAGGGAACATCTAGATTTGTGTGTGAAAAATGAATTAATCTCCTTAACAATTATTGATATTTTTCCTTGTTTATTGGTACTTGATGTATGTAAATGGGAAGACGATAATTATGAAAAATAGGAGTCTTCACTAATTTACATTCCAGCGCACCAGTTTCATATAAGAGATCTAATATATTTATAGTGATATGTAAATACCATCTTTAGACGTTGTAACTTTGTTTCTCTTAAAATATTACAATCCTCTTAAATCTTTAGTTTCAAATCTAGAAGATAAGTATTCTTCAGGGTCATTCCTAGTATTTTATAGGCCCTGGGAAAAGTAAAAATAGGGTCCCTATTTTTACCTATTTTTGGGCTCTCATAAAGAATAAAAAGAAACAAAATATGGGCCTTTTGTTGTTCTTAAAGAGGTAAAAAAAAATGGGCCCTATTTTGCTTCATTTTATTTTTTATGAGAATAAAAATGGGTCATATTTTGTTATTTATAAGGATGGACCCTAGGCGGGTGCCCTAGTTGCCCTTGCCCAAGGTTGTCCCTGGTATTCTTAAAACCTTTTCATTTTGTTTATTTCATCACCAGTTACAATCATATCATCTATATACATAATGAGCAATGTAACTATACCAATATTGTGTTTAATGAATAGAGTGTGATTTGAGTCACCCTGATGATAACCAATTCATTTCATAGCAATTGTGAACCTTTGAAACCATGTCGTTAACAATTGTTTTAAGCTAGACAAAGCTGTCTACAATTTGCACACTTTTCCAATGATTGGAGTATTAAACTTAGGTAGGTGATGCATATAAACTTCGTATTCCAAATCTTCAGGGAGGAATGCATTCTTCTCATTAAATTGTTTCAAACTCTAATTAAAACTTATTGCTAAGGGCAAAAAGACTTATGGTTTATTTTTGCAATTAGAGTAAAAGTTTCTTAGTAGTCAATCCTAAATAAATTTATACACCTCTTTGCTACTAAGCTCACCTTATATTGATCAATTGTCCCATTTAATTTATACTTGAGGGTGAATATCTATTTGCAACCCATAAGTTTTGTTTAAAGGGAATGATACAATATTTCATATGTCAAATTTTATGTATAAAGGTGAATAACCTCACCTTTTCTGAAGGGGGTTGATACAATATTCCATATGCCACTTTAGGTTTTATAGAGCTTCCTTGATCTTAATAGGTATTTTTATGTTCTCCATAAACTACAACGACAACATTCCAGTAGAAATTTTGTTGATATGTTGGGTCTAAAGAGAATCAGTAGTATGTAATCTTACCTTTAACTAGTAGAAAGAATGTTTCCGATAAACTCATAAGAATTTTTTTGTTTACCATCTCATTAAAAAAAAATTGGTGTTATAGCCATAGCTTACTCATAAAGACATATTGTGTGATCACATATCTCATTTTACCATATAAAGAGTACCCATTTAGTGTTTTCTACAATTTTGGTCTAGAACGCAAAGAGTAAGATAAAGCATGTAATAAAAGAGAAGAAAAAAATTTCAAGGATACTTGCCTTAAGAATATCCATTTGATCTTGAGCACATACTTGAGGAGAGGAAGAATATTCACTAGATTCAAGTATCTATGTAATAATCAAAATCAAGAACTCTACTTGAGTCTTAGTATCGGACTTGATTTTGAACTCCCTTTAAACCAGATGGCTCAATCAGTTGCAAAAGGGAAATCTAATTGTAGGCATCAGATTGCATCTCCCTCTAAGGATTATAGATGGATTGATTTATGTGGAAATAATATTATGTTTCATAGAAGGTAACATATATATGGTGAGTTAAAAGACAGTAATAGTTGTACACTTTTGGATGAGGACGGAAATCGAGAGCACATAATGCATTGCACAAAGATCCAATTTAGTGCATTGGTATTTTTCCAAGTAAACATATACAACACACCTAAATACACATGTATTTGGGTATAGTAAGAATGAAATCTAAACATATTAAGTAAATACTTGTAGAGAACTGCTAAAAGAGAGAAGTCGCGATGGAATCCAATTCATTATGAACTACATGTGTCATGATATCAGTCCAATAATTTTAAGGAACACTAGCACTAGTCAAAAGAGTTATAATGGTTTCAAATGTATGCCTACTTTGCACTTTGTAACACTATTTTGTTACAGAGTGCAAAATTTTCATGGCCAACACTAGTATCATGAAAAAATTTTGAGAGTTCATGGATAAGGTATTCTCCACATTATCTAATCAAATGGTTTTAACCATAAAAGAGTATATGAACCATGTGATAGAAAATTAGAAATATATTATGCATATTACTTTTGTGTTGTATAGTATAAACCTAAGTTATATCAGTATAATTGTCTATAAAAGTAATAAAATAACAAATTTTAGATTTCATAGTAGCTAAGGTAGGTCCCCAAATATTATAGTATTCAAATGAGGATATTTTTCTGTTAAAACTTAAAAGATATAAAGTGAGATGACTCTTAATTAAAATGCAAACATCACACTTAAAAGAAAATTCTAAAATATTGTCAAGTAAAGATGGATTAAAAGTTTCAAATAAGCAGAGGAGATATGATCAAGCTGATGATGCCACAGCCAAATATTCTTTAGGTTATTTTCATTTTGGTAAACCTGACCTACTGCAACATCGTTTGCATAGTAAGCCCCCTCCTCTTAGTACCATACTTAATGATTGTCAGAGTCTGGATATCTTGAATCAAGCAAAAAGATGGGAAATATTGATACAACACAATCTAATTATTATAGTAATTTGACTTATTGATAATAAGTGATTTGATAATGTAGGAAAGAAGAAGCATTGACATAATGAAATAGTACGACAAGGTCTATATATCATGTTCCAGTGTCTAGGATAGACTGCCCTATTGGTTGTTAAGCCATAGCAACCATATTAGGAACAATCTTAGTTGTATTGGCTACTTTTTCTTTGCTTGAATATTTTTTTATTTCGTACTTTATTTTGCTTCACTATTTTAATAGACCATTCGGGACAACCGTAAATTCCAAAATAAGTATGGTTGGTGTAAGGTCCCTTTGTCCCTTTGATGATATGTAGCCACAAATCATATATTATGAAGGCTAGAAGTATTTAAGGTATGATGGAAAAGAGAATTATACTAGTGGACAACCTTGAGTTTTAATTGGTTACTTGGAAATGTTTTTGGTGCTACAACCTTGCATGGTGTGTTACATGGAGTGTTGGATGTAAATGTTAAGTCTTACATGGTTTTCATGTTACATAGACGCTAATGATAGTTTATTTCATTAGTTATTTGAACAGAGTTATGTAAACTGTCCAAACTACTTGTAACTTGCCAATGTCTTTATCTTCTAAGTAGTTAATGTCTTATGGATATAAATATGTTGTAAATCCTCTAGACCTAAACGTGTTATGCACTTCAATATTCTACAATAAAAGTCCTTTTGTTTGTATAATATATTGCTGGTTCCATTTACTAGTGTTTCAAATAATTATGCTCCATTTAATAGCCTACCACAACATTGTTTTTTTTTTCTCTTTTGGGGAGTATTTTTGCTAAATCAAGTAAGGATACTTGGTTGCATTATAGGGTTGGAATTGTTGCGTTTACTAGCCTAAAAAATCTCCTTATAATAGGTTAGTATCAGAACTTTGTTTAGGAAATTGTTGGTGTTGTTTTCCATATTAGGTAGACTGATTTTATGACAATGGTAGGCAATCAAACCCTTGAAGTCATCTGGGAAAGGCTAGATAGGATGGAACGTGGGGTTAGAGCCATACTGGAGGATGAAACACTCAATCTATCTTCACATTTGGATCGCCTCGAAGACACAATCTAGACCTTCCATATCCAAATAGATGCAATGTCGGCATAAGCAAACAAAAGGATCAATGTCTTGGAAGATGCCTTGGCTCTCATCAGGAACCATGGTTCTATAGATAGTAGTGGCACCTGGATAAGGTTGAAAGTCCGTGAACTTAATCACTTTGATGGTATCAAAGATGCGAAAATTATGGAGAATTTTCTTTGGGATATGCAACAATATTTCTAAGCTATCAGGTTACAGGAATGTGACAAAGTTTGGTTGACGAGTATGTATATGGTTGGTGATGCAAAATTATGGTGGCGTGCGAGACTTGACAATGATCTCAATGTTGGACATCCCAGAATTGATACTTGGGAAACATTTGTACACAAATTTAAGGAACAATTTCTCCCTTGCAACATGTTTTAGTTAGCACAAAAGAATTTTTTAAAATTGAAACAAGATGGTTCCATTTGGAATTATGTGAAAACTTTTATTTCATTTATGCTAGACATTAGGAATATGGTTGAAGAAGATAAGCTCTTCAATTTTCTATCTAATATTCAAACTTGGACATAGATTGAGTTAAGAAGGTAGGGAATACAAGACCCACCTAGTGCAATTGTTGTTGTAGACATGTTAATTGATTTGTGCCTAAGCAAAGACAAGAAGGCAGGAGGAACCTTCAAGTTGTCCCAGCATAAAAAAAAAAAAAAAAAAAAAGCCAACCAGAAGGAGAAGAATAAATAGGGAAGTGACAAAATATATGGGGAAGCTAGATATGGCCAGAATGATAAAGGGAAGGTCAAGGTAAATGAAAACGCTAGTGCTTCTATAAATGGGCAAAAAAATAAAAATTATTGTTATTACGTATGGGATGGTCCTCACTATATAAGGGAGTGTCTCAAGTGAGAAACACTCAATACAATGGTGATGAAAGATGAACCAGAGAGTGAAGTTACGACCCTTATTAATCCTCTCCAATTGTTGAATACGTTAACGGAAGGGAAAAATACCACACATGCTTCGTTAATGCATTTTAGGTGTAGATTAATGGGATGATTATGGCTTCAATGGTTAATACAGATGCTACTCACACCTATATTGCAGATTGGATGACTGCCAAATTTAGATTGAAAGTGAGCAAAAGTTCGAACAGGCTGAAGACAGTAAATGCCAAAGCTAGAGATACAGTGGAACAAATAATTATCTTTGTCAAAAGATGGATGGATTGGTAAATGAAGCATGATGGTAATTTCTTTAGATGATTTCGATATGATTCTTAGAATTGACATCTTGTGATAGAACAAGTGTTGGATCCCGTTTTCGGAATCCAACCCTCTTAACAAACTACCAAAAATGTTGGGACCCGATCTCGAAATCGGACTCCAACCGAAAAATGGAAAACGAAATGCGAAGCAAAGTAACGAACGGATCAGAACTCAAATAACAAATTGCGGAAGCAAAAACATGATCGAAATCGAAGAATCGGATTTACCGAACAAACGGAAGCAAAGCGCTTAAACGAGCTGAACAAATGTCCGACATCTGAGAACAAATACGTCACGAGTTGCGTTGGAAACCCTAAGACTAATCCAATCCGAAAATCCGGTATAAATTTTTTTCTTTCTCCATATTATTCATTCCTTTTTACCCTTATTCAAACTCATTCAAAACAAAACAATATAATTTCTCATTTGGAAATTCATCCATTCTAATCTCACTTTCCTTTGCCATAATTTTTCCATAATCTCAATTTACTAGATTTCTCTTAATCATGCATATCTTAATCTCATCTTTAAAACTCTTATTCAAATTTCTAATTCTTTCTTCAATCAATATTTACCAAAATTTTGGCAGCATAACGGCTGTATTTTAAGAATCCCAAAAATCTGCAAATCAAATTAAACACACTTCTAATATTCCAAAACAAAACACCAATTCCTCGGACCTCCTGTCCGGAATTCCAGCATACACAAACACAATCCTATACCTAAACACTCCAGTAAGTCTCAATCACAAATCAGTATCCTCGGACCTCCCGTCCGGAACCCAAAACACAATCATATTCAATCTCAATCACATTCACATTCATATATACTAACCATAATTTACTTACATAATCCAATTTCATAATCATACACAAACTCAATTCCATACATAAATACATAATTCATATACATATCCATACTTCAATTTCATACTCCAATAGCAAACAAAAGTGGCATTTTCAAGCCACGGTACAAAGCCAAATATCAAAATCCAAAATTATACATATTACAAAAACATGTAAAAGTCGAACTAATGACTTGACCATCTTCTATCCGATCTCCTGCTCGAATACCTGGAGATGGGGATGAAAGGGGAGTGAGCTGATAGCTCGTGGATAACATATTTATAAATTGAAAGACAAGCAAAAATCATTTCTCAAAACATTTGCCCTTTAGCAAATTTTTCAAAAACCTATTTCTCAAACCTTTTCACTTTTCAAATCATTTATACTAAAATTTCCAAAATTTTCACGATTACAAACCTCAATGTCTCATTTCTCGAAATTTCCAAAACTTTTTACATTTCATAAATAACATCGAAAACATGAATCCCATAAAATATAAAACATACAAGGAATCACTCAAATTAATTTTTTTAAACACAAATACCACATTGTTCACAACGAAATTACATTTAGGCACAAATACCAGGAAATGTCATGCATGCATGTACAGTTACTTTCATATGCAAAATTTCACTGTTCACGCATAAAAGTATGCATGAATATGTCAACACAAAACTAAACACTCCCGACCCTTTCCAAATTACTATTTTACCCTTCCCACCGGGGGTGGGATGTTACAATTATACATATTACAAAAACATGCAAAAGTTGAACTAATGACTTAACCGTCTTCCATCCGATCTCTTGCTCGAATACCTGGAGATGGGGATGAAAGGGGGGTGAGCTGATAGCTCGTGGACTACATATTTATCAATTGAAAGACAACCAAAAATCATTTCTCAAAACATTTGCCCTTTAGGAAATTTTTCAAAACCCTATTTCTCAAACCTTTCCACTTTTCAAATCATTTATACTAAAATTTTCAAAATTTTCATGATTACAAACCTCAATGTCTCATTTCTCGAAATTCCCAAAACTTTTTACATTTCATAAATAACATTGAAAACATGAACGCATCACATATAAATGCATCACCTTATAAACAAATATCAAAATCACATAACACATCAAAACGGTTTGGGTCGGTCCAAAACGGAACGTACTGCACATTCCCGCATAGCGGTC
>JANITX010000008.1:50377886-50391429 GCA_027564395.1 Erythroxylum ulei
ATCATGCAATTGAAGGAATTTGCTTGCACTTCCTTCTAGAGAAATGTTCCTCATTGTCTTAATTTTCTAATGACATCCAAAATCATTCAATTTGGTTCCATATTCCAAAAGTTATACACCAAAACATTTTCGGACTGTTCTTATACTGAACCATTATCCTGCGCTTGACTTCCATCCGAAAATTGACACTCTTAGAAACTGAATTAGAATTCAATTTCATCAGACAATTTGTAGCCTTATCTCTCTAGTTTAATCCAAATCAAAAATCATCTCATTTGGATAACTAGAGATCAAGTTATGGCTAAAACACCGAAGCATACTCAATGAATATATACATTTTCCTGCTTTTAACTTCCAACATTTCACATATAATCTATCTTGTATCTAAACCATCTTTTCCATTTCATTTCAAATTCAAGAATTCTCCTTTTCTTTACACATAAATAATTGCCACTAATTCACTTAACAGTTCTAGCTTCCATAAAAGGTTCGGGGCCCAACATAGGCCTAAAGTTTAGGACAGTGAAGGGTTGAGCTGTTTTAAAGATAAGGGAAATGAACGTGGAATTGAGCTCTTTGAGGAGTTTACCATAGAGGAAATTTTTTTGAATTGCACCAGTGACTTCTTCCCCTATAATAGGCCCGGCCTGCTTATAGAAGTACCCATTGAAGTCGTCTGGACCAGGGGCCTTATTGGGATGAATAGAGTGAAAAGCCTCTCGAATTTCTTGAGGTAAAACTTCAGCAATAACAACATTAGAAGGAATGTCTGCTAGGGGATTGGGAAACAGATGAGCTACAAACTCCTTGGAGGGGTGAAGATTCTTAATAGCCCCATTAAAGCCTTTGAAGTAATATAGAAATTGAGCCTGAATTTTGGGAAGCCCCACAACCCTAATGCCATTTCCCACATCAAGAGAATGTATGGAATTTTTGTTTCTGTTGGCAAGGAGAGAATTGGGAAAGAATTTAGTACTCCGGTCTCCTTCTCTAAGCCATTGGATCCTAGATGACTGTCTATAAAATGATTCCTAATCGTCGAGAGATCTAACAGCTCTCTAATGGCCTCTATCTCCCTAGCTATCAGAAGGGGAGAACTAGGTGATAACTTCAATTGGTCCTGAATGTGATTAAGATTGGCATGACTAATCTCGACTCTAGCATTGATATCCCCAATCTGACCAGAGTTCATAAGTTTGAGAGCTTGCTTAACTCTCTTCAACTTTGACACTACCCTATACAAAGAAGTACCTATAACAGGGGAGGCCCAAGCTTCCTCAACAGTCCGCAGGAAATTGGGCTGAGCAGCTAGGAAGTTGAAGAAACTAAAAGGGGAAGTAAGCTTCTGCTGGGTCCCAATCGACTTAACCACTAAAAGAGAATGATCTGAAATATAAGGGTTAAGGATAACACAATGAGAAGTAAGGAACTGAATGCTCCAAGCGGAGTTGATAAGAGTCCTATCTAACGTTCGAGTTGTGAAGGAATCTCCTAATTGTTTATTGGACCAAGTAAACTTAGGACCACTAGAATTTAAGTCGAATAACCTATTATCCCCTACAAAATGTCTAAAATCGCTTTGACTACTCAAGACATTGGCAGTAGGAGGGTTAGCTTCCTAAGGATAGAGAATCTCATTGAAATCCGCTGCAAGCATCCACAGGGGTATTGATCAACAGACGAGGAAATGTTGGAAAGTTCATACTAAAGAAGCTTTCTATGGTAAGGATTATTGGTGCCATAAACGCAAGAAACTAGGAATGCATCTGTACAATGTCTAGGGTGTAATTCCACATGGATAAACTAATTAGAATAGCTAAGGATAGTAAGTTGAAGAGGTTAGGTTGTTCAATGGAAGTTAGAGTTTAGTTCGCAGTAATAATATTAGTATTTTTTCATCCATAGTTAGCCCCTTGCTTTAAGATCAACTTTAAATGAATAATTTGATTAGCTTAAAGCGAAATATTTTAGAGTTTAAGAATAAAGATTAAAATGTATTTTGATTCTACGTTAAAAATCTAACCTATCATTTCTCTTCTCGGAGAAAATCCTTACATAGGCTGATATACAAACTTTAAAGGAATTTTATATTGAAGGCATCAAACCATCTCAATTTTATCTCCTATAATACATATTTTAAATATTAAAAAAAATATAGTTTAATTAATCATATGTTAACAGTGGATATAGTACGAAAGAGTGAGAAATCTAGACATGCAATTGCGATGATAATTTAAAACCAGGACCAGTACACATCATGGAAAGAAAAATGAACAGGAAAATGTTTATGCAAAGTGGGAATTGATGTGAAATAAGAAAAGGCATGGCGGGTTCTATGCAGATTTGGTTGGGATATTATCAGATTCTTAGAATGAAACAGCAAGATAAGAGTCTTTAGCATTTTATGCTCCAAAAAGAAGTTAAAAGAGATGTTTGTACACTACCCCACAGCCAAGACCGGATACCATCTGCTGCTACTTCTTGGTTACTTCCATTATTATATTCTGTATGACTGTAAAGTGGACGCCCACTTCAATTATTCATCGCTTATCTTTTCTGGCTAGTGATAACTATGCATCATCTTTTTGATGAGTCCTGCTTGTTGGAATAGAATTTAGCTGGGGTCTAAAGGAAATTTAGGTACATAAATATTAAAGAACACGACATGCAGGAAATCAATGTTGAGCACTTTACAACTTTAGCAATTTTGAGTCATCTTGTCTGATAGGAGCTAGAGTCCGGATGATGAACATACAATGTAATTAATTAGTAGCCTTAAGTAAGAATCAATATGTTTCTCGATGTGCACAGATTACGAGTCAGTTTTTGAAATCATTTTGAGTATATTTTAAGAGTTAAATAATCATCTCTTAGAGTTAGATAATCCATATCTTAAACCTCTTTTAATTTTAACTTTTATATATAAAATAAATAATCCCGATTTAACACGAAGGTTACAACAAAATGACTCAAAGATTTACAAATAAACTGTTAAATTTTGTAAGATTAGGCTCAAATAAACGAAGCACATATAAATTCAAATGAGGTTCTATCATAAAACTAACTGGTAATGGAAGAAGTAACTTACTAGGATTATATACATGTTCAAGACTATGTATTCTTTCCATACGGAACAAACTACTACTTATATTTCAACAAAAATCTTGAAGTTCCTACTTCACTCACATACTTCTACTCATCATTTTCCGTTAATGCTTCTGATCATGAATCTCACTGCTCGTCTGAGTTTGGTAATCTTAATAAACATTCTTTTTATAAAGGAATCCCTAATCATTATTCCTGAAAACACTAAATTTTAAGGAAGTGCAATTGGCGACATTTATGGAATTTATTTGTTGGAGCTGATAATGACCTTTGAACTGCTTATTGATTCAAGTATATAAGAACAAAATGTCGGTTTTGGTTTATTCAACTTTACTTTTTTTTTTCTATAGTTGGGAATTGGGATTGTCCATAATCAAAAGCTTCTAATTTGATACTCGCAAGCCATTTATAAAATAATCAGGAAAATTTATTAATCATGATTATGCTTAAGCGTGTTGAAAACTGTAGTCGTGTATTAGCTGGATACAAATGAAACGGCAGAGGGAGAGGATGCTTCGTTTGGTGGCTAACTAAAAAGTGTTTCTTAAATTAATCACCTTCTACATTTTAGGTCAAATAAGATTCGATCCTTATCCCTCTCTGATTTTAATTATACACATTCTAGAGACAAATACGCTTCCCAATTTATCACATAATATTAGAATTCTTAACAGAAAAAAAAACAATAATTAACATATAATTTTTATACGAAAGCTTCGTAATCTCTATTTACACACATAATTTAAGCTCCCCAGCTAACAACCCCACTCGCTGTATTAAAGTTATGCAACAAACAAACGATAGACAAAAATGAAAAATATCTAATGAGTCGACAAAAGAATTATACACGACCCACCATCCTCTTGCCATGGTTGGAGAAAATCAAGTCTTGCCTGTACGGCAAAAACGAATGTCGTTTAATAAGCCTTTTCAACACAAACGCATCTTTACGCTCACTGCTGCTCCCAAACACCAAATCTCGAAGCCTCCATTTCTTCGACGACGAACCTGTCGAATTGCTCTTGTCACACTTCTCCGGCGACCTTACCTCAGCCGTCGTCCTCGGGGCCCACACGCAGTAGGTTCCCTGCGGCAAGCCGTCGTGTTCTTCAGCCTCCGAAGACGAGCACGACCAGTCTCTCTCCTCGTCAAACAGTTTCTGCAATTTCGACCGTTTCGATTTCGTTGTCGTCGTCATTTGGTTCAAGTTCCTCGTCGTTTTGGAGGAATTTTGTTCTTCTTGTTCCAGTAACAAGTCTGTGTTGAACAAAGGATATACAGGCCTAATCTGACCGTTATAGAAGATCTCGTCCGCGGTGATTGGAGATCCGTCTGCTTCTCTAGGAACAACCGCAAACTCGAACTCTTCTTCCTCCTCATCCTCGTCCTCCTCATTATCATTGTTTCTACGGCTGATCTCCTCCACATGATCTGCCAGAAAACGCCTCTCTAAGTCGTGGTTCCAGGAGAAAACACCGTGGTCATCGACATCCAGACTGTCTTCACCGGCGATCTCGCGAACAACTCTTGCAGCAATGTCGGCTATGTTCTCAGAGCAGTGGGAATTGATGCTAGGAGAGGTCGGAAAGTGGATGATCAGTGGACCAGCCATCACCGAGAAACTAACGCCGTTCGGATAAGGATCAAAGACTCTTCAAATTTCTAAACAAAAGAAAATTGTAGAGAGGGAAACAGAAGGATCGCGTTTGAAATGGAAACGCAAGAGTTCTAGACATATTTATAGTCGCGCGTAAAGCAGCAGTCCCTCGCAGGTTAAAACTTGGGCAGGTTTGTCGACCTACTCAACCGGAGATTAATTTAATTGTGGATAATTTAATGATGTCTTTTTTAACTAAAAGTTTTTAAGATATCATGTAAAGTTTTTAAAATTTTATTTCTATGGAATTTGTTTTTAAGGATAATCACTATTTTCAGAAAATTATAAAATTATAAATATTGATTTTATTCTTTCTTATCCGCTCATAAAAGAGAAAAACGTGAGAAAGTTCCTAGCTTGTTTCACAAGAAAAGGGCATAAGGAAAGGTTAGTCACTGCGTACGTCTGTATATATACGTGGAATTATATGCGTGTTCGTACGTGAACAGCGTTTACTTTATTTGCATCTAGAACTTTTGGGAATTGCATCTTATTTTCTAGTTCTATGGTAAAGAAACAGGTTTTGTCTTGTAATTAGAACAACTAGTTTTGATGTTTTTAAGGGTCGTTTTCTGTTTTAGTTTATAATTTTTTATTTTAGATTTTATTTTTTAATAAAAACAAAAGCTTGCTTGGTTATTAGTGCCAATATAATTATATTTTTATTACTTATAATAATTACATATTAAATAAAAGTGAAAGATAAATTATATTTAACTAATTAAATTTATTTTAATCTCTTATATAATATTTATTAATAAATTATCAATAAAAATAATTTTAAAATTAAATTTTATTTGAATTTAATTATATTTATTAATAATTATAATTATTATTAATAATTAATATTTTAAATAATATATATTTAGTTGTTAGAGGTAAAGCTACTACGCCGCATGTTAGTGATATTTTTATTAGGTGTTGTTGTTGTAGTTGTATACAAGGTTTTGAAACCCGGACCAGACATTAAACCGAAGGCCTTACTGATTACTGGTTTGATCAGTTCGACCAGTTCAACCACCGGTCGAACCGGTGTGACGTCATAATTATGCAATAATTATATTTAATTATATATATTAGTAATATTAAAAAATACAAAAATATACCAAATAATATAAAAATAAAAAATTCATTGAACCGGTCAATTGACCGGTTTTGACCAGTTCTCACTGGTTCAATTAAAGACCGATTTTTAGGAGTGAACCGGACCGAATAGCCGACCGGTCACTGATCAAACCGGCTGATCCGGTCTGGTTTTCAAAACAATGGTTATATATATTTAGTTGATAGTATATAAAATTATGAGGGAGAGCCACTAGTTACTCCTTTGTGACTAGAAAGTCACAAGTTTTAATTGCAGAAATAACCTTTTTGTAAAAATATAAAGGTAAAATTACGTACATCGATGACTTTTATCAGACTCTTGCAAAGCGGAAAATTTTATGCACTGGTTACATTGACGTTGACATTAGTATATCAAATTACGAAAAAAAATAAACAGAAAATAAATATTACTTTTTATGATTTTCACAAAATTTGAAAACCGAAAGAAACTAAAATAAAAAAGAGAAATTAAAATTTTCGAAGAAACATATTTTTTTACTAAATTTGAAAACTAAAATAAAAATAAATAATAAATTAAAACATTATTTAATCGAATCAAGTCCTTGTTTGTTAGAAATTTATGTCCATGTATGATGAAATTTACAAGTTCTTTCCCCTTCATTACAAAAATATTTGACTTTTATGACATTAGAAATTTTGGACGAAACTAATTAGTTGTGTGTTTCTATTCGTTGAAATAAAAATATCCAAATATACGTATTTATTGAGCAATATTTAAAATAAGAAAATTTTATTTTAAAGTTTCAAAATCATTTTTGAGGGGAAAATTTTAATTATTGTTAGAGTGTCTCATATTGCCTAGACATGAAGATGTTAAAAAGTTTATAAGTCGTAAGGGTCAACTATCCAAATAATTAGTTCTAGTTATTTGGACAATAGTTGACTCAAGCTTAATTCTTGTTAATGGGCTTTACACTCTTCCTATATTAAAAATTTAACATGGTATAAAAGTGGGTTTGGTCCGGATTATTAATTTCTCAGTTGTCCGTCTGGATGTTCATTCCCAGCGGTCCGGTCCGGTTTCCACTGCGTATATTTCAAGTGACAACTATATGTCCAGCCCCAGTTGTACTTGAGGGGGAGTGTTAGAGTGTCCCATATTGCCTAGACATGAAGATGTTAAAAAGTTTATAAGTGGCAAGGATCAACTATCAAAACAACTAGTTCTAGTTATTTAGACAATGGTTGACCCAAGCTCAATTCTATTAAAAATTTAACAATTATTTTATTTGTATATAAATATGTGAATAAGATTTAATAAAATAATGTTAGTATAGAATAACTAAAATAAAAAATTTGATGCGTTTATATAAGTAATTTTTAATAAAATATTATAAACGAAATAAAGAATCTGATAACGACGTACGGGGTATCAAGTGGTTTCTAACTACAAACAATCGTGTGGGAAACTTTGGATAAGGACGATTCCTAAGAACTTAACAGGTGTCCCACTCCCATGCCCATTGCCGTGAAGAGTGGGGACAAGTACAGCTACACAGCAAAAGCGACAAGAACATCATTAGCATTTATTCGTCTCAAGAGTTAAGTAACAATAAGGAATACGATCGGTCACCTACATGCTTAAGATGATAACAAATCAACGGCCACCATAAAATCGAGGGCGGTGGCCGCGACTCCTACGGGGGCAAGGAATTGGCTTATCCACCAGTACTTTTACGGTGTCCTTCATTTCCGACATCGACGTGTAGAGACCTGACCCCTCAACACTTTTCGTTGTCATTAAAGCAAAGTCGCTGGTTGTTCTCTGCTTGCCACTCATTTTCATGAAACGGAGCTTTTATTAATTTATTACGAGATCATGAGATGAAGAGATCAATCTTTCAGGTAAAACGACCTTGCAGCGATTTTGATTTCGACACCTTAAGAACTACTTATCAAATTATTTTGTGTTTCATTTGCCGCCCTCGGGATTCCACCTGACTAAAGTGGGGAATACTTTGAGTATGGTAAGTGTATATTTAGTTGAAAATTTTATAATAAAATAAAATAGAATGTAATATTATTTTATAATTTAGGAGAAAATTTTATAATAGAATGAGACGAAAAAGAAGGGTTTCGTATTATATTTCATTCCATCCTAAATAATAAAAATAGAAAACTTTCAATTTGAAAGTTTTAGAATAAAATGTAAAATGATACACTATATTACATTATAATTCATCCAAACAATATTTCACTATATTATATTATAAATCTTTTCATCTCACTTAAATAATAATTTTTTAATATTGCATTTATTTACGTTCGATTATATTATAAACTACACCATTTCATTAAAAATTTTACGTCCAACAAAATATAGCCTTAAAAATTTGAGACCTTCTCAAGACACCTTGTGCTTTAAAAAAAATATTTGTGTTTCACGTCCTCATTTGATTTTCTTATGACCGGTGATAAGTCCTTTTGGAGGATGGGGTCTCTTAAAAACAACTAAATCATTGTAAAGTAGTAATTTTTATTAATTTTATATGTGATACTCCGTTAGTATATGAGTATGAAGGGGGTTTAAGTAGTCTTTAATTATATTAAACCTACTCAACCCAATCCACTGATTTTGAAATTCCTCTAGCGGAAAAATCAAGGACTAAAATACTATTACATTTAAAAATTATTACAAATTATTCAAAGAGATAGAAGAGATAAAGATAGTGATAATAAGTTTATTATTTAAATTTAATATTTTTAATTTTAATTTTCAAAGTTAAATTAATATTAATTTGATTCAGAAAATACAAAGAGTTATCATCTCGTTATATATAATTCTTCCTTTAATTTTGAACTGATGTTTTGCTCTATCTAAATTATTATGAAATTATTCAAAAAAATACTAAGACATAATACTTATGTCCTTATAAATCTTTTTTTAAGTCATATTCTTATAAGTCATTTTACACATAAACATTTAATACTAAACAGTTAATTTTACCAAACATCATTAAATAAACAGTTGATATTTTTTGCTGATCAAATTAACTATTAACCTGTTGTCAGCTAATCGCTAATAGAATCAATTAATAACTAAAATAATCTGTTAGAATTTTATGGGCCACGTGTATAAATATATGTACGTAGATTTCTATCACGGTTATAGGCCTAATAAAATGTGATCTAATTTTAGTAAATTAATTGAGCCTACAGAAATATTAATTAATTATTAGTATGGGCATGAAGTATAGAAGTCCATTACGAGTCATTGTGGTTAATGGGCCCACAATAGCCCGTAAGTCAAAATTGACTATAAATAAGGTTGTAGTCTTCAAATCAGATTCACTCTTGATATTTTCTTTGAAAAAGATCTTGTTAGTTTTCTCTGTTCCGTAAGGAGAATTCATTCGATATCTGAATCTTAGCTTGGAAGAACACATCCATCAAATTTTGCTGTTTACACTTCCGCTGTGCAATGGATCAAGGTTAGTGTTCTTATTTGTACATATATTATTGTTTATTCGATCTGCGTATGATTCTTGTTGATTGTTTTTTTAGAAATCTGAACAATAATTATAAGGCTTGATTTCTAACATAATCTGCTAATTGTCAAACAGAGTCATAACCTCAAGTGCTAAAGATGTGGAATAAATAAGATTTGTTTATGGTAAAGATGTGGAATGAGTAAGATTCCTTTCTAAGATAAGATGAGATCATCAGAAGAGACATACAAACTAATTCAAATGAAAGGACAGGATCATATATAAAATTTAATGGGTTGAAGTTTTTAGTTACGGATCGACAAATTAATGATCATTATAACCAACTAGAATGCGATATTTCCATTTGAAAGAAGTATTTTTTTTTTTCATGTAATCCAGTTTTTCTTATTTAACGAAGCAATGATTCCAATTGCTACAAATATACGATTGATGTTGCTGAAAACCTTGTGGTTTAAGGATTCGTGGGCTCACAACTATAATGATTTTCATTGTTGTCGCTTTCTCGTAGAAGAAAATAGCAACAACCACCTCAGTATAGCCATTATTTTTCTGACCTACTTCAATTAATACTTAATATCCAAGTTGTTATGTTAAGTCGGTTGCTTAATACCTAAGAAAAGGTTAATTTAATTAGGTATAAGTGTTTGAGGTTTAGCAA
Organism: Erythroxylum ulei; assembly: GCA_027564395.1. NCBI lineage: Eukaryota > Viridiplantae > Streptophyta > Magnoliopsida > Malpighiales > Erythroxylaceae > Erythroxylum > Erythroxylum ulei. The sequence goes on from JANITX010000008.1 coordinate 50,387,881, forward strand.
ATCACGTCATTAAATTGATCAGAGATACTAATGTCGAACTAAAATGAAAAAAAATTAAAAGTCTTTTTGAAATCTAGGTATAATCATAAAATTGAGCAAAAACTATTAATTTTTCTTAAATATATTTTTTATCTCATAAACTCCAATCCCTCCTACTTCATCTTAGGCCCTGTTTAGATGACGAGTTAGTAATGGAATGGAATAGAACGTAACACACTTCTATCGTTTGATCGAAGGTTTTATAATGGAATGAGATGAAAGCAGAGGGTTTTATGATACATTTCTTTCTATCCTAAACAGTGAAAATAAGAAACTTTCAATTTAGAGGGTTTAGGATGGAACGTAAAATAATAAATACATACTACCTAATATACCCTCAATAATTTTTCTTAATACTAATTATTTCTTCTAACCCTAACCTCTTTTTCTCCAGACTCATTTATTACGGTCCAAGAAAATTGTATATAACTAATAATATTTTTATATTATTTCTCCTTACCCTAATAATAATGTTTTTATATTAATAATAATAAAATAAAAAATTAATTAAAATTTTATTAATGAAAACAGAAAATATATAAAAAAATGTATTCTTTAATTATCGAATATATTTCTATATAAATAAAAATATATAAAAACAGAAATGTGGATTTAGACATTTCAATTTTGAGTGCTTATAGATTGCGCATCTAAGAAATAAATGATGAAAGAACTGTCTCATAGTAATCATTCTGACCAACTTTGTAAAGGATGAATACATAAAAAAATAATTTAGAAATAGTTTTTCAAAGAAGTTAAAGTCAAGAGCAAAGAAAGCACTAGAACTCATACATACAAATGTTTATGGACCAATCACACCGAGTTTTCTAGGTAAAAGCAATTACTTTTTTCTCTTTATTTATAATTTTTAAGAAAAATATGAGTGCGCCTATTGAAGTAGAAATTAGAAGTTTTTGAAGCTTTTAAATAGTTCAAAGCTGTAATTAAGAAATAGAGTGGATAATAAATCAAAGCCATAATAGCTTATTTAAGAGGATTGTTCATTTCTAAGGAATTTTAAGAGTTTTATGAAGTTAATGGACCCTTGACAATCCCACAAAATAGAGTTGCTAAAAGAAAGAATAAAATAACACTAGACATGGCATGGCTCGAAGCATGCTCAAAAGCAAATTATAAGCAAAAGTTATTACCTGTGCAGCCTACTTGTCCAACTAGAGTCTAACAAGAAGGGTATGGGGAAAGATACCATAAAAAGTATGGAGTGGAAGAAAACTAGACAGTTCTCGTCTCAGAATTTTTTGAAGCATTGTATATGTATAAGTACCAGATGAAAGAAAAACCAAGTTCAATGATAAAAGCGAGTGGTTCATCTTCAATAGCTATAATCCAAGTTCAAAAGGCTACTGGGTGTAGAATCCAAATAATGGATTGTGATTAGTTAAGATGTCATTTCTTAATAAATAAGGATAATATGATTTCAATTCTCAAACAAGTAAATTTAATTTCTTTCTTCAAGAAAAGCATAAATCAATAGACTAACCAGAAGAATCTCAACAAGAGACTCCACCAACTTCATCAATATCAAAAACTCATGAAAATTCACCACCATCTTTGTTAAAAGAAAGAATGGAAGAACACATAAGAAGTCTTGAAGATCTTTATGAGGTGACATAAAGACTTAAAAGTCTTACTCTTTTTTGACTTATAATATAATTTATTTGAAATTTTAAAAATAATTCATCAAAATTAAAGATGTTGACATTTATGAAAATGAATTAAATCTTTCTTATTACTAAAATATGAGTTTAAATAATTTATTAAAAACAAATAATTTATATATTATTTAAAAAATAACCTTTTTAGTAAAATTGCCTAATTTGCATGATGGAGATTCAGACAAATAATTTATGTATTATTATACGCAATCAATAAGTACACGAAAATAGTAAAAGTGTTCCACCGTTATAAAAGAGATGCAAAATTATCCCGACTGTCCCATCACGCCATATTGCAGTGTAACATATCAGTAGACAGCAGCTAACCATCTAGATTGTGTTCGGTAGTCATCGCTTCCTCACGTGAGATTTTCTGTCTTATTTTATTCAATATTTTCTATTTTAATAACATTCTAGTTTTTGGGATATTTTTAAAACAAAGAGTACCGGATAAAATGGGATAGAAGATTTGAACCCCTCCCACAAGATTGGTGTCTCAAATAATTAGAGAAAAGAAAAAACAAAAGCAAATGTATTTATTCCAAAAGTTGTTCCGATAAGCCTTGTGGACCATTTGCAGTCAATACCATAGTGACACTTCTTTTCACTAACTGTCCTAGAAAGTTTCTCTAATCTCCAAAGCCCAATTCAAACAAGTTAAAGGTATGATTAAACGATAAAAGAAGGAAGAGAGAGAGAGAGAGGGGTTGAGAGTGAAATGTGTTTGGATTTTGAGATCTGTGCCATACCAAGTAGCCCATCTAATGAAACAAGCTGGGCTATATAGCTGTATGTGCAAACGCCTATCAATACCAAGTAGCCCATCTAATGAAACAAGCTGGGCTATATAGCTGTATGTGCAAACGCCTATCAATGACTCGAAGCTTAGGGCCGTTCTGAAACTTGGACCGGTTATTGAATTGGTGGTTTTATTAGTCACTGGTTTGATCGGTTCGACCAGTTTAATCACCGGTCGAACCGGTGTGACGTAATAATTATATTTAATTATATATAATATTTAAAAATACAAAAATAAAAAAAATAAAAAATAAAAAAATTGTCTGACTGATCTGACCGATCAATTGATCAGATTTGACCATTTCAAACTGGATCAATTTATAGCCGATTTGAAGGATAAATCGTACCAAATTACTGACCGGTCACCGATAAAACCGGCCGATCCGATCCGAATTTAAAAACAGAGGGGCCATTGCAACTTTCTTGGAAGCCATTAAGCTTCAAGCCTTCAACCTATCAGTGGCTCGAAGCTTAGGGCCATTGCAACTTTCTTGGAAGCCATTAAGCTTTAACCTATCAATGACTCGAAGCTCAGGGCCATTGCACCTTTCTTGGAAAAGATGAGTCAAGTTCACTTGATGCATGACGTCAATCACGTAACACACGTCTTTGATTTGAGATCATAGCCCCTCTCACCTAAAAGTTTGGAGTACATAGAGATGCACTGCTTGGAGGGAACAAATTAAGTGTGTATTTTTAGAATGAAAATAATATTAATAAAATCAGTTTTAAAATTTATTTAATAGGCTTTTAAAAAGTATAAGTTACACATTTTACGATTGACTAATAACCAATGTTATGAATACCGTATCGGATATGGTATCGGATTGGGCTCTAGAACGGAACTGTATCGGTACCGGTCGATACCGGGTACCGTTTCGGGATATTTTTTAAATTTATAAAATAGTCCCTAAATTTTTTAAAATTTGCAAAATAGTCCATATTGCTATATCATACAACTGTACTGTATACTTTACTAGTTTACTGTTTACATCAACCATGCTTTCAAAAATCATAATAATAAATAATAATGACA
>JANITX010000008.1:50548008-50558158 GCA_027564395.1 Erythroxylum ulei
TTGGATCTTAACATTTTGGATTTTTGAAAGGGTTTTGGTTTATATAGCTTAAGAAATGTATGGGTTTAAGTTTTCTATGATCAATTTTGGCGAGTATGTCTTATAGGTTTCTCAATTTGGAATCACTATTGATTTGGGAATTTTGCCACTATGAAGAAAATCAAGAGAGAGGCAAGAGGAGCAAGGGGAGTAGAGTCTTTTTGAACAAGTTTATAAGCAAGGAATTAAGGTGGGTTCCATGTTTATAATTGAGTAATGAGCCACTAAAATTTTCTTTTCAATCAAGAGAATAAAATGATTTCAATTATTTCAATTAAATGTTGCTTTTATGGCTTTTGATTGATTTGAGAAATTATTACATAATTGGTGTATAAAATTGTGATGATGTATTGTGAATTGCTAAATGAAAGTGTTTTCGGAAAAAATTGCATGTTTATGAAAAACAAGTTTCTGAAATGTTGCCATTTGGGAAATCTTTTTGCAAGTCATGATTACATGTTATGTGGGTTTAGTTTGGTTCGTTTTATTTTGTCAAGTGCAATTGTCTAAAGGCTTCTCCCGCCTGCCCGTTAGTGGCATGGAGCTCCTTCATGGACTCCCTTATGACTACACAAAACCACTATGTGAGATTGTGTTAGTTCGTTTTGTTCACGACTACATAGGACCATTATATGTGGGATTGTGTTAGTTCGTTCTGTTCACGACTACATAGGACCATTATATGGAAATGTGTTAGTACGTTATGTTACGGACTGCCCAAACCATTCTGATGTGCTTATGTGCTTATAATATGTGAACAAGTTGAAGGATGCATAAATTGTGTTGTTTGTGATTTTGATTACTTGACAAGAATTTGGAGAAACATATGTTTTATGATCCAATAAGAATATTCCATGATAAAGAAATTTTTGAAAGGTTTTGCTTGTTATTCATTATAAGCTTGTTACCCACGAGCGTTAAGCTCGCCCCCTCTCCGTCCCATCTCCAGGTGACGAGCAAGAAACAGAGTGAGAGTCAAGGCATTACTCCGGATTTGCACGTTTTGTTTTGTTTTGGAATAATTGATGTTAAACATGACTTCAAATGTATTTCGAGAACTTTTGGGTTTTGCATGCTTTGTATATTGGATTTTGATATTTATGATGTAATGTGGCTTGGAATGCCATTAAAGCTTTGTAAGAATTTATTTTATGATGTTAATGAAATATGAATTGTGTATGGATGATGCTAAGTTGAAATTAGGTATGTTTGAAGTCATTAACTTGAGATGATGAATCTTGAGCATGAACTATTGTTATATATATACATAAGTGAGACGTCATGAAAAAGAAAATAGGAATTATGAATGGTTAAGAATGATGTTGCATTAGAGGAAGTGAATTTGAGACAAATTTCAAGTTTTTCACAAAGGAAAATTGTATTCTGAATTTAAAGGAAAAACTGTATTGATTTATGTAGAATTAGACAAAGTTGTCTTTAATAGAAGTTGTATCTTGTCCTTCTAGCTTTCCAATGCTATAAAGTTTGTAATTTTTGGATATTAGAGTGAAAAGGGAGAGGCTTTGGAGGGGTTTGGGGAACCACTATGTCCGTTAGACGGACTTTAGGTCCATTAAATGGACCTTCTCAGGTGAAAAAGGACCCACAGTCTCACCAATGTCCGTTAGATATACTTTAGGTCCGTTAAATGGACCTTCTCGAGTGAAAAAGCGCCCCCAAGCCTGACAAGGATCGTTAAACGGACATGGATGTCAGTTAAACAGACATTCACGAAACAGCTTCAGTAAATCGCAATTTTTGACCCTGTTAGAGGTAGAATCTCGCTTTGTGGTCTTCACAAAAGTTGTAGATATTGAAGTCCTATTTCAAAAAGTTCAAGAACGAACTCAATCTGAAATCGGTAGAAAAAGTTATGGCAATTGCGCCAAGACAAATACAATATGAATGAGGACTTAAACATGTTGGATTCTTTTGGTCATAACTTCCTCATCTGACCTCCAAATGAAGTGATCCTTAAACCAATATATTTCTAAGACATTTTTCTATCTGTCCATAAAATTTGGTATCTTTTGGAGTTGATTTGAAAAAGATTGATGGAAAAAAATGAGGGATTAGTTGGGAGAGCATGATTGGGGTATGAACACCCTTTAACTTTTTAAGCATATCTTCATCTATAGAGCTCTGATTAAGATGGTTCTTGCTTAAAAACAAACTAGAGACTTAGAGCTACAATTTCTTTGAGAAGTCAAATTGAAATTATAGTTTTAAGATTTCAAAATTCTATTCTGAAATAGGAGAAATGAGTTTGACCCTTTTAGAGGCCGAATCTCACTTTATGGTCTTCATGGAAGTTGTAGATATAGAAGTCTGCTTTCCATCTGTCTACGAAAGAACTTAATTCGACATCTTTATCGAAATTCATGGAAATTGTGCCACGTTAGGTACAAAATGATTGAGGGTATAAACATGTTGGATTCTTTTGGTCATAACTTCCTCATCCGACCTCCAAATGAGTGATTCTTGAACCAATAAATTCCTAACACCTGTCTCTATCTCTCCATGAAAATTTGTATCTTTTGGAGTTTATTTGAAAAAGTTTGCATTATAGAAAGTGAGGGGTCGGTTATGATTGGGTATGAACACACTTTAGCTTTTTAAGTATATCTTGAGCTGTAGAGCTCCGATTGAAATGATTTTTGCTTCAAAACAAACTAGAGTCTTAGAGCTACAATTTCTTTGAAGAAGTCAAATTAAAATTTTGGTTTGAAGATTTCCAAATTCTGTTCACAAACAGGAGAAATGATTTTGAGCATGGTGACTGATTTGTGTGGGCACTCCACTCTTATGGGATGATGGTTAACGAGGGTTCAATGCAATAAACCTTCAAGGTAATATGCACACTCACGTTTCATGATTTTCGCAAGAGTTGGATTTCGGAATCAAGCGGAGTCCAACATGAGTGGTAACTAATTCCTCTATATTAGGAGAGGAATGGGATATTACCCAAAAATGGGTAATTAAAATAATGACTCTATAATCATAGTCTCTTACCAAACTCAATCTTTCATTCCATACCCATTATCTTTTTTTCATACCCACCAAATAAGTGCACCCTTAAACTTAGCTAGGAATTATATATATATATGCGTCTGCTATTCTTAAAAAGTTGAACAAATTATCATTTATGAATATTCAATTTTTAGTGTTTAAATGCAATGAACATCAAACTAGATTTTTTTTTTGGTTACTAAGTTTAAGTAAGGCCTTGCGAGAGTCATTCAAATCTAATGAGACTATGTACTTTGCTTATCTTGAGACCTTATAGTAGCTCGAGAAACAAGGTTCGGAACTCGAGAGGTGAACTTTATTTTTTTATGAAAGCTAAAGCAATTTTTGTAATAACAATTTAATTTTCTATTAAATTTTAAAATTTGTCCAATTATTATATTTTTATGCATTAAGCTTCTATACATTCAATATATATATTCTTATATTTTTATACACATAAGCTTCTATAAATTCAATTGAACCTACTGTCGTATCTAGGTTGTTGTTTAACAAGAATGCTAGGATACATGTTTTTAGTCATTACACTTAAGAGAAAACATCCCCAATGAATGTTTATTAATGATTGAAATTTTATATCGACGATCCATTTTAACATGATAACATTGGTGAACCGAAAAGCCAAAGTTTTTCTCATTAAATTTTCAGATCCAATTATTTCTTTTGATTTGCGATTTTTCTTATACTTTTCCTTACTTTGCCATTAATTGAAACCCCCCCCCCCCTTATTTCATTACCTTTTTTCGTTTGAATTCGTAACTTCTTTACCGTTAAGATTCCTCGTGCGAACGATATTCACTTATCACTACTACATTAATTTGTATTAACAGAAGTTGGTTTTTTTAATTTGGTTACAGGTGACAGTAGTATCAAATTTTGGCGTCGTTGCTGGGGATTTTTTTACGATTTATGTACATTACGTGTTTGAATCAATCAAAGAATTTACAGTACAATCCCAAAATCAAGAAGATAGCCAAAAGACTACAGAAATAGACCAAACATCATAAAGAAACACAGAAAATGGAAAGAATGGCAGCAAACCGCACCCTTCACGAACTGGCCGCACCCATGGACGCGCAACAACCCCACTGCATCAACTTTCCGAATTTAGGTGATAACAATATGAATTAAAATCTGGGCTGATTCATTTATTACCTATTTTCAGGAGTTTACCGGGAGAAGATCCGTATAAACACTTGAAGGAATTTGACGTGATGTGCATGGGAATGAAACCGACAAATGTGACAAAAGAACAGATTAAACTAAGAGCCTTCCCATTTTCCCTTAAAGATGATGCTCAAGATTGGCTATACTATTCAGCCGGAAAAAACGTACAAACATGGGTTGAAATGAAGAGGCTCTTCTTCGAAAAAAGGTACGTGGCATATGTTCAATGTTAAGACATTCTACTAATTTATGTCCGATTTTGCAAGAGGAAAATACTGAGCAGGTGAATGCCGTGGGAGGATTTGCTGGGCCGAGTCAAAGGAAGCACAACCCATTTTCCAACACCTACAATTCGGGGTGGCGCGATCATATGAATTTGCAATATGGGAATCCTCAAGGATAGCAAGTGACTACGAATTTCCAGTAGTATCAGCAACCGTATGTGCCTAGGTAAAATAAAAATGTAACAGCAAATTCCGAAGGTAAGTCCTCTCTGGAAGATATAGTTCAATTGGTACTGCTGTCACCTGCGACCAAATTCAAAAAGAAACCAACTTCCACTAATACAAATTAATGTAGTAGTGGTAAGTGGATATCATTCCCACGAGGAATCTCAACGGTAAAGGAGTTACGAATTCAAAACGAAAACAAAATAACAAAATGGGGGGGGGGGTCAATTCACGACAAATTAGAGAAAAAGATAAGAAAAATTGTAAATCAAAAGAAATAATTGGATCTGAAAATTTAATGGGAAAAACCTTAGTTTTCGGGTCACCGATGTTATCACGCTAAAATTGATCCTCGATATAAAATTTCAATCATTAATAAACATTCATTATGGGATATTTTCTCTTAAGTGTAAATGACTAGAAACATGTATCCTAGCATTTTTATTAAGCAACAACCTAGATACAATCGTAGGTTCAATTGAATAATAGCTTTAAGAACCAAGAAACCAATGAACAAGATAATACATGTACGACATGCAATTAATCGAGATGAATATCTTCTTAGAATTTCCAACTCTAACGTAAAAAAGGTAATCCTAATTGCTACTTGATATTGATGAGACTGAACGTCATATTTCATTCATCTAGCTATTGAGCGAATCAATCCCTAGTTGCGCACCTAGAAATCAATCAATTTAATTAGAAAAGTAATTCAGAAGATATTCAATATGCATCAATGAAACAAACTTTATTGAAACATCTCACACATAATAGATGATAACATGGTTTCCCTCGACCAAGAAAAAAAAAATTAGCTACTCATATCAAAAGTGAAAATAAACAAAGTAATAGCCACACACATAGTCTCCATCCCTGGTCTTTCTCTAAAGAATCTAAAAATCCTTAAAGAAATGATACAAAAATCGAAAGCTAGCTATGGCTGTCCAGAAAAATAGAAGAAGAAAATGAAGAAAAACGTCCTAAACTCAAGGAAAAGCTGCAGAAATTCTTAACTATGCTAAAACTAATGACTACCATCAAAAACAGAAGAAGAAAAATTGCAGAAAAGTGAAAAACTACCCTAACATTAAAGGCTGCATGAACAATAACGATTTTGCCCTTTTAATGCCTCCCGATCCCTTCCTTTTCCATCCTCTCTTGCAGATCACGTCTCCCACGTGTTTAGATTGTGAATCTCCATCAATCTAATCTTAAAAGATTATAAAAATCTCAAACGAATCAGATTTAAATTTGAAATAAGATTTATAGATTTTTTTCATCCTTACACGTGCCCACGCTTAGTCACTAAATCTGCTGCCAACCTGAAATTTCATATTTTCTTTATTTCTTTTGCATCTTTTTAATTCAATTTCATCTCTAAAGTGTTGAAAATCATCTGAGAACAATTATGAGACAATCCCATTAATTTTGAATAATAATTTCAACATATTAAAGAAAATTAAATACAAAATAAGCACAAATTGACAACTTAACAAATTCCCCCACACCAAACCTTTAATCGCCCTCGAGCAAACATTTCAAACCACTACACTGTATCAATTCATCCTTTATAAGATTAAGTACGCACAATCCATTAACTTGGGCTAGTAAGACTTAAGTTGCAACACAAATCATAATCACTTTTCACCGATACAAATAAACAAAGTCAAAATAAGACATCTTTGTTCAAAGGCAAATATGAAATCAAAATGAATCCTTCTCACAGATTTCGCTCTTACACTCAAGTGTTTGGGCGTAAAGTGTTTCTCTTAAATCTCTCTCTAACATATTGCACTACCATAGGCTTGCAATTTCACCAGTTATCATTTATTCAAATCACATGAGGTAATAGGTCATAAGGACTTTATTCAGGATTGTAATGGGGCTAGGTTTATGGGTGAGGTAAAAATGGCAAAAGGTTAATCACAAGCATTCACAAAGTATCAAGTAAAAGGGATACTCAAATTAAAATTCTGAGATAAACACATAACACAAAGGGTTACAACTGCTCATACTAACTCATGCTACTATGCTTTGTTCTTTTTCCTTTTTCTTTTCTTTTCTATTTTTCTCTTTTTCTTTTCTTTTTTTCTTTTTTTGAATAACACTAAACACAAGCAAAAACAATAAAAACAAGAGAAATTGCTAGCAGCAAAATTTAATAAACACATGAGTAGAAGCTCCTACAAAAGTATCTCAAAATAAAATACAAAACAAAAGTCCCAAATTACTCAATGCTTCATTCAACTTGTGATAGGGTAAGGCTAATGGGGTTTTGGTTTTTAATGTAAGGTGATTGATTGAAAAACAAGGGTAAAGGCTCAAAAATGTGTGCAAAGGGAAAATAATTAGGTGGGTGATTTTTAAGCTAAAAGGTTTAAAAATAAGGAAAGCCTTAATCATTTTTATATCCCATGTAATCAAACAAATTCAATATAGTTCCGTGCAAGTTCTAAAGGCAACATGAATAGAGGAGCATCAGACAATTCAAAGAAATAGCATGACATAAAGATGATGTCATTTAGGCTCAAATTTTGCTCACAGGTTCACTTAAGAATTCACTTCAATTCTACACATTCCTCGTCACGCAAATGTCAAATTTTTAACTAAGTTTATAAGATTAGCTATTGCAATCAATCAACATGATTCACCTTAAAACTCACTTAGCCCAATGTAATTTTATGCATATACCCAATCTTATCCAAACTAATATGACAAAGCTTCATGGCTTAATATGCATAACCACATGTAAAAATCAATAAAAATTACACAACAACCAAAAAATAGTCACACACCAAACTCCAATTCTTTCCCCCATACTTAGACCAACATTGTCCTCAATGTTAAAGAAGTATAAATATAAAGGAAAAGGTTAAAGAAGGCTTCTCTAACTATGTGGTTCCTCTTGAATGTTCTACAGAAAGAGTACCTATTCCAAAAATGTCAATAGAGTTAACTATTATGTAATTTGTTATTGTGATTTTAATCCCTCGTTACAAACTTCTATTAAAAATTTTCTATTCGCCACTCGATGTATTAGACAGACTAAAACATCATGGATTAACAAAAACTCCATACACGAAATGATTGTCTACATAATAAGTTATTATGTATTATACAAAACATGTTCAAATATTAGATAACATACATGCTATAATTAATGCAGCATTAAACCACATTCAATAACCAAGATCCCATTTTATTTAGAGCATAGGAAGGTTATGGAAACATAACTCCAACACTTGGCATTTGGACTTGCACCATTTCCATGCTCCACCAAAACCTATCAAAGAGAGAAAAATACAAACCTTATGCAAGAGAGATTGATGGTAGAAGACCCTTGTTCTTTCACAACCAATACACACACAAATTTATGTCTCTCAACAATCTCACCTTATGTCATGTATATGACATGTTCTACCCTAAAGGGTAGAATGGGCTAATTGTCTCATTATTAATGGATGCTATGAACTATAGTTTAATGGGCCAATATATAGTAATTAGGGTACTACCATGTGCCTCAAATGCAATTAGCAAATTAACCATCCCATTATGGTTATTAAATATACATTAGGCAATTCAATTTGTGGTTAGGCATATGAAATTAAATTGTAATTATATTAGTCCACTAACAATGTATTATTTCTAACATATTTAACATGTTTACGACCCAACCTGTGTCGTCCATATTCACTAAGATGGATATTGTTGTGCATCACTAATTCACATGGGCTTGTAATCTTAAAGGCTTTACTTGGACATGGGCTTGTAATCTTAAAGGCTTTACTTGGAGTGTATTGGTTAAAAGACTTATATTTGTCAAGGTAAAGATTGATAGAATACATTAGCTTAATAGTTGACCGTTTTACCTCCACGTCCCAAATACGTCATGTCTCGATTTATTTGTCTCGATTCGAGGATGTTTTGACCTTCCAAATTGCATACCTGAGAGAAGTCATTGGCTGCAGGATTTGCATGGCACCGACGTTAATAATTAAGGTGTTTAATCTAGAGGATAGTCAGCTTACATTTTTTTTAATAATGATGATTGTGAAACCATGTAGATTCAAACATGTCTTCCATTGCAAGAGTTCAACTTAAGTTAGTTAAATTAAAAATAATAATAACGTAAAATTTGGAGAAGTCTAGTAACATACAGTTGTATTTTTAACTAATAGAGATATTATTATTTTCAAATTATTTTATTTATTTCAAAAATATTGTTATTTAAAATTTTAAAAATATTTATGAAATTATAAGTAATTAAAATATTTTTTTAAAATATTTAATAAATTTAGTTACTCAAATTATATCAAAGAACTAAATAAATTATATACGCAGTTAACATCCAATCTCATAATATTTTTTGCGAAAATAATTCAACATAATTAAACTCAGCAAAAGATTTTTTTATATGTATTTTAAAAATTTTAAAATAATAAAATACTTTACAAAATAAGTGAAATCACAAGACAAATGTCTGTATTTTTACACTTATTTAATGGATGACCAATCTTGGTCCCATAGCATGGTTATTACTTTAAATTAGCCGACCAAAAACTTTAACCACATTTAGTAATCATTAATCAATCGTACCATGTTGGTCATTTTTCAAGTAATGCGTGGAGTGGTAAGAGGCAGGAAGCCAAAGGGTAGGACCTCAATTTCTTTATCTAACGACCTAATTTACGGTACACAAACATAAAGGGACAATAATCAAAAGGCAGCCTCTAAACATATGCTTGTTTCGTGTTAAATGTGCAATGGACTCAGACATTAATTACGAGGACAAAAGCCATGGGTCCCCTAAATTATTCCTCCCGACGTTAACCATTGCTTGAGAGTTCTTTTCCGTGCGTTTTGTCATCGTCCCCAATGTGTCTCGAGGGAGGCATTTTGAATGATATATTGGTTTGGTTTCGATGAGTGCGGTGCCTGAAGTTTTCCAGGCAAATATGGTGGTTCCAGTTGCTATGCAATTGATGGTTGATTAGCTTTTCGAAACTATAAGAACAAAGGTTCAACAAGAGGATAAACAACAGCATCATTTAGCGAGAATTCCTCTGATATACAAAATCTGGAATGATATAATAATGTGCATCCTTACTCTTATTTAATATAGAGAATATTATTAAGAGCAGCTCAAGCTAAAGAGTATTAGAACTTTTAATATAAAGTATAATATAGAATCTATTAATAAGAATTGAGTTTGAGTTTAACTATTGTCAAAATAATTAGAATTAATTATTTAATTAGTTGACTCTTAGTCAATGTCACCTCTGGCCTGTTCATTTTTACTTTGATTTTTTATTTTTATTTTATTTTTGAAATTAAATACAAAATATATTTAATTAATTTTAATCTTAATTTTTGGATATAGTCTCTTCCAACTTTCATAATTAACGAAAACTATAAAAGAATGTGTTTGTTTTATTTATTTTATTATAATTTGATTTATCATTAATCAA
>JANITX010000008.1:50558314-50570456 GCA_027564395.1 Erythroxylum ulei
TTATTTATTTTAAAAAAATATAATGATTTTTCGAATATTTATTGACAAATATTGTACAAAAGATTATAAATAAAATTATTTACACAATTAACTTATGAGTTTAATAAAAATAATTATATTGACATTAACAATAAAACAAATCTTTGTTTGAAAAGAGAAAAATAAAAATGAAAATGAAAATCACAATAAAAATTAGAAGTAAAACCAAAAGATTGTTATTTATGCTGCGTGAGATTTCTTATTACTAAAACTTGCTTTTTAGGAAACAATTTCAAATTATGGCAAGAAAATTAGTGATGCCATATTTATAAAATTAGAATTTCACTAGGCCATTACTAAGAATGATAATGAAAAGGTAATAATTATGGTTTAATTAAGTTTTCTTTAATTACTTCACTACGTTTTCTCTACCATTCAATCTCATGGTTTTTGTTTTTCTCTAGCAAAGGACCTTAGCGGTCTAAAATGTTCCACATTTCCTTTTCCTGAAAGCAGATCACAAAAAATGACATGCATTAGTAATGCCGTCATGATAGGTGAAAGCTTCCTGAGCTTCTGCATAATTAAAATCGAGTCATCATACAATCAGATTAAGGTTCAAAAGGGGGTTAGATACTATCATATCTAGGTAAAGGTGAATCTGTACGGTAGATGCTTGTTAGATGTCGAACAACCACACATTAAACCTATTTTCGAAAACCCTAGTTTAATTGAAACATTCTATAGTGGCATAACAACCACACATTAAACCTATTTTCGAAAACCCTAGTTTAATTGAAACATTCTATAATGGCATGTTTATTAAATAAATGTTTCATCTTTTAGGGGTACTGACCCTACCAGGCTTTGGTACATTTATTTAAGTAGTTGTTCGTTAATGGAGACAAGTGGATTCCAAAAACTTACATACCTAACCATTGACCTAATTTCCTCTAACACAGCATTATCTTTGTTCAGAAATTTAGTGATGGTCCATACTTCCATTCATGACTCCATGCTTGTTTAGTTGAGTTGGTTAGATTGGACACAAGGGAAACACCCTGTCCTATCTCATCCCACTATAATTAAAGTAACTCGAAGCCCTGGAGTTTTAGAGAACTATAAGAATCAACCATATGCTTTTAGCTATTTGATGATACATGGCACTATAATAAAAGTTTCAATATATATTTTTGTGTACCTTAGTTTCCGAATTAGACGCAAGTGTTTTTATATTCGAGTGTTAAGAGTTTTCAATGGATGCTAGAAGACATGCCCCGCAAGTGCCATGAGACAGATACAGAGACTAAAATATGGTTGGTCAAATATGTTTTGCCAATACTTTACTCCTTACGTGCTGACTCAGTACAAGCGGGGATTAATCTAAGTATAAATAGTTTAAAGGTATTTTCTTAAACTTAGGACCCTTCTAAGACACTTGGTGATTAAAACCAATATATATATATATATATATGGTTGGTCACTGGCAAGTGTTTGACATAATATTGGTTATTTTAATGCTTTTTAATTTTTATTCTTGTAGTTTTGGCAATAGATAAATAAATATGATTTTGGACCACTATCTCATAGCAAAAATATGGCATATAAAGAAAATCAATATTTTAAAAATCAAACTAAAAATTAAATCATTAAAATAAGAGGTTCTAGGTTCAAAAAGTTCAACCGGTATTAGATCGCCATAAAATCTGCTAAAAATTAAATAAAATTGAAAATTTGAAATATAATTGAAAGAAATTGTTCCTATTAATTGAAAAAATTGAAGTTTAATTGAAAAAAGATTGTTAAATAAAAATTAATTTATTTATTTTAGTTTATAAGAATTTATTAATTTACAAAAATTAATTAATAAACTAATTTATTTTTAACAACAAGTATTATTAAAAAAGATCAAACTAAAAAATTAACAACTGAACTAAAAAAATAAACGTCTCAAAATTTTTACGATAGAACGAATTAGATTTTTTTAGTTACCGGAGAAGACTTTGTGTACATAAGCAAGCAAGATAGCCCTTTCATGACATGAGAAGTTGCAAATGTAGCCATTCAACATGTCGAATATCTGAACAAGTCTGACGAGTTTAAAAGGTGCATGGCTATTTACTGGCAACAAAAAATTATCAACTCTTACCCAGGGCGGAAGTAGACAAAAAGAATTAGTGATTAGGCCAAAATCAACTTGTTTGGTGGTAATAGCCTCAACGGAGACAAGGCATGATGTTAACTTAATCCTCAACTTTAATTTGATAACTCTAAACAAACTGTAATTAGAGGAAAGGGAAAAAGGAAAAGAGAGGAGCAAGCGGAAGATGCAATTGGCTGTATATCACTTCGGAGATGCACCACTTCCATTGGAAAAATGGTTTAAAAACGCAAGTTAGCCATTACTTTTTCTCAATAACAGACATATCTTATCCTGAGGATATGGCAGGAGTCTCACCTCCCACTAGGTCACTCCTGGACAAAGTTGCTTACTTATGCCCTTCTGATCTCTTCTTAATCCTAAGATTGCAGTACCACTAAGGTAAGTGTTATTAGAACTGTTTGTTAAATTAAAAGTCGAGAAAGAAGATGTAGATGACTCAAAAGGATAGGATTGCGTCGGGAGCTAAATTAAACAGCGATAATAATACTAATTGTAAATTAGATCACCGTCCTTACATAAACTGTGTCTGTTCGTTGACATGAATAAGTATTCTATACAGATGCATGCATGAGTACATGACTTACGAAGAGCAAAATTGTTTTTTTAAAAATGGGTATGCGTCATTTTACTCATTGCCTTGTTAAGACATTAAATATACTATTGCAATTTGATGCCAGAAAGCTTTTGATACATTTGTGCAACACTTATATACTAGGTATATAATTCATTAGAGCCCTAGTGATTTGATGTCAAATTTATAAACCTCAAATTGTCAACTTGATGTAGGTATGCACGTATGTTAAAAAAGTAGAGAAGAGTTGGAACCATATTCTTCTTGTGTAATCACCTAATTAGCCTCGTAAAATTGAAAAGCTCGTTGATGCACTAAAAGATTTGATATTATTAGTGAATATATAAAACTAATTAAGTTGGTCTCACACAATAACTTAAATTATTGTGGTGAAATGATCATTTAATATAATATCAGAACCTTTGTGACCAAGTAATCGTGAATTCAAATCCTACCACCCATCTATTATTCAACACAAGGTAAAGTAAACATCTGCAAATTTCAAGTTCAAAGGTCTTTTATTCGAGGGAGTGTGTTAGTGAATATATAAAATTAATTAAGTTAGTTTCACATAACAGATTAAGCTATTGTGATGAAACGATCACTTAACATATATGCGTATAAATCTTTCTTGTAAGGCTGCGTTTCTGATTTCCCTGTAAAACCATTCATAACTGATCGTTATCAATTATCATGGTGAAATCCAATCAAAGTTACTAATTCAGCATATTAGGTAATTGCATATGTCATCTTGTAATATAGTGAATTCCACTCGCAAGCCTCTCACTTTCTTCAATCTCACCCCCCCTTTTGGCCTTTATCTTTAAGATAATCTCGAATTACCTGATGATGGGTATCTTTTGGGATACTTTTTTATATAAAGGAATGCCCCCCAAGTTGACATAACCTATACGGATAAAGATTAATCAACTTTCTTCATAAAAGGAGCCAGGCAAAAAGAAGTCGATAGAACAAAGAATGGAAAAGTAGCTACTAAAGAGCATATATCAAAAAAAAAGGGGGGGTCTTTAATGATAAATTTATTAAAGAAAAATATTAGAAGAAATTAACATTTGACATCTATTTTTAAATTGAAAAATTTTCTTAATTTATCTCTATACTCTTTTATTTTAATTTTTAATAGTTAAAAATTATTACTTTAATCCTTCAAATTTTAATGTGACACGATATTGTACATCACATGACTCATTACACTTAACTAATTGACCACATTAATTTATGTTCCAAAAATACATTTATTTCTTAGGTTTCAAAGGAGATAAAATTATGATTTATCTTAGGTATTAAAATTATAATTTATAAATATTAAAATCTGAAATGTCAAAGCAACACAATCGTATAGGAAAGATGTAATTAACTCTTTTAAATTTCTGAACGTGTTTGATCATTTTCTTCTAATTTGTGGTAAGTACCCTTTTGGGTCACATCAACAAACTTCCAAAAAAAATAGAAATGAAATTCACGTGTTTTGATGAATTTGAAAACTATGAAATAAATATCGAAACTAGGGCTCAGGTCAGTTCCTAGTTAGTGCATGCGTGTTAATCTATCATATTCATGATGGACACTGAAGAGTGAGTTTGTGATGGGTGTGTGACCAAGATTTTTCCTTGCCTGATTGATGAGCTGTATGGACGTACTTAAAGCCATTGCCAAGACCTCGGTTAGGTGTGGCAACTGGAGAACAATGGTCCCCCACTGATGATTAAATGTTAAAACATCATACACCTTTGGCTAATCATCAGTCGGCATCACCTTCCCGACTACTATCAGAATAAGAAATTTCAGTCCAGATTTTCCTTGCGTTGTCTGAATGTGCAAAATGAGTAAATATGACAACTTGGCACGAACTACTCTTATCATGTTAGGGGATGGAAATTTGGTAGTTTTGAATGTGATCGTTGTTAGGCCTGGATAACGAACTTAGCTAAAACTAGGAATGTACTGGAGAATGGAAATTGATTGCTGAGACTATGCATCTTAAAACAATGATTGGTGGTGCTTGTTTAATACTGCTTAACATAGGATTGTATGAGATCAATCTCAACTTTTTTTCTTTGTTTTTACACATAATTTGTAATTATTATCTTTAAAGAAAATTTATAGAGTAAATCTTTAGAAATACACAATAATTTATCGATCTTAGACTTTAGAATAAGTTTTTAACAAGTTAAAGTATGACATTAACCCTTTTTTTAGGTGTTAATAATGTTTCTATATGTTCTTTATCATTACTCATCTCATATCTCAAAGATTTCGTTAGTAAATAATTTGGCTCCTAAGGCACCAAAAGTTTGATCTATAATTTTGTTATTTTTTGTTCATCTAAAGACAAAAGATTGCGGGGCAATTGTAATCTTTAGTTTTGCTTGTTAGTAATGCTAGGAAATCAAGACGAGATTCGATCCTAACTACAACAGAATAATTACGATTTTTTTTCATATTTTGATTTCTTGAAAACCAAACCTACTTTAATTATATAAAATGATTAACACATAAATCATAATAAAGCGTAGATCTTAATTCGTACCTTATTCTAAAACTTGATCATTTTTTGTCATATCCCTTGAACCATTTTCAAATTCAGTCCATTTTAACTACTGTAGCCGCACAATTGTCCAGTTTCTAACGGTATTTACAAAACGAGTTAAGAAAACTCTGCAACTGTTATAAAGAGGGTTAAACAAGGAATGCTAACTCCATTAGACCTTAAACCTATTTATAATAAATTATGAACATTTTAGTAAGTAATGCTAACTCTATTAGACCTTAAACCAATTTATAATAAATTATGAGCATTTTAGTAATTTAAACTTTAATTAAAATTACAAATAATTCTAATTAAATACCAGTTACGCCCAAGTAAAATCTAATAACTAATATTGATCCTTATTTATTAAATATCTCATATTTAATTATAAAGTTGCTTAAACTTTACAATAAAGTACGACTTAATTAAAATATCTTTGCTCTCTTTAATCAATTTTTTATGTGATACCTAATAGGTTTCCAAATATATTGGCAATTGATACAAATTATAACCATAAATCATATTTAGGATTAAATAAAGGGTTAATTACTAAAAAGAGCCTAAACTTTCTTCAAATTTTCAATTATAGCCCTAACTTTAAAAAGTAGCAATAAAATGCTCAAACTTTCAATTTTTTTCAATTCTAGCCTGACGTTAGTCTCACCATTATCTGTGTTAATGTGGCACAACCACGTGTCGATGCTCCTCACTAATCAAACAGCTCAGTAGTTTTAGAAGAAGATTGTCTGATTAGCTAAATGACGTCGTTTAGCTTTGATAGTAAAACAACGTCGTTTTAACTAAAATCATATGAAAATTCCTCTGTCGTTTGGCTTTGATAGTAAACCGACATCGTTTTAACTAAAATTAGATGAAAATTCTTCTGCCTCTCTTCTCTGTCACGCAACGCTTAAAACTCCATAACCTAAAATCCCCCAAATCTCCCAAAGTTAGTGCTTCTTCTATCGTGCATTGGTGCTTCTTCTAAGAGAGTGATTTTTTCCTCGGGTAAAAACTGAAGAAGCAGTCGCCGGACTTCTTGTGGCGCTGACTAGGGTATGATTGGTCATCTCTCTCTCTATTATTCTTTCCACTCCGACTAGAGTAACTAAATGCATGATGGTTGACTTGCATTTCATCTTGGTGTTTAATGAAAAATATGATTTCTATTTGGCTTGTTCTATGCTCTAATATTTAATATTTGGTTCAACTTGCATTCCACTTGGTAAATACTGCATGCATTCCATTTGGTAATTACTGAAAAATATGATTTTTATTTGGTAATTATTGAATGCATTCTATTTTGTTTGTCTCAAAATTTTGATTGCAGTTTCTTATTTGTATGTTGTGGATACATTCTTTTTTTAAGTGGTACATCCACAAAATGACTTACTTATTATCGTTTCAGTAGATGAGGCTGCTAAGTTGTGAAGTATTGTGAAAAAAAAAATCAGGAAATTTGTAAAGATATGTTTCTGGTGCCTTTCCATCATTTCAGTTTGTATTATCCTTGCATCAAAAAATGTGGGTGTATTATTCTGATGCAATCATCCTAACCTATTTCTGTGCACTGTTAATTGTTGCTTCTTTTTTTCTTTTTAGTTGTTGCTTCTTTTTTTTCTTCTTGTAATATTTATCATGTCGTATTTAGTCACAGTTTACCTTTCCAGATATTGGTCATTTTTGAATTTCATTATGGTGGAGTGTTGGAAAGGCAGGAAAATAAATATGATAGGGGAAAGATTAAAAGAAAAAAGAATATGGGAATTGATGAACTAAGCATGCTAGTTCTAAAAGGGATTTCTGAAGATAAAGGACATAGATTCATCTCTATGTTTTACAAATTTCCAAATTAGTCCATTAGAATCTTGATGGAGTTAGGCTTAAAGCAT
Organism: Erythroxylum ulei; assembly: GCA_027564395.1. NCBI lineage: Eukaryota > Viridiplantae > Streptophyta > Magnoliopsida > Malpighiales > Erythroxylaceae > Erythroxylum > Erythroxylum ulei. Next base: position 50,565,472 of record JANITX010000008.1, read on the forward strand.
GACAAGGACATGTTGGATATGTTGAAAAATTGGAAGAATTGAATTGTCAGAATGTTAAAATATACTATGATCATGATTATGAGAATCCTGTGGCAGATGGTGGAGTCAAATTCTGATGATGAATTGGAGCAAGATGAAGGGTTGTTCCATGTTGAATTGGAGCAAGATGAGGACTTCATTGTTATGTAGGATAATGATTTTGATGATGATTTAGTTGATGATGAGTTCTTTAGAACTAATGATGAAGAATATTTTAATGCTAGAACAAATGAGAGGGGGTGTGTGAAGACTTCGCAAAGTGGGTTTGAATTCGACAATGTTGTTGATGGTATCGGTGGAAGTGAAAACAATTTCAATGAAGTTGGTGATCATTCGAACTATACTAGAATAGCAAAAAGAAGTTCACATTGTGCAAATAGTGATTATGATAACAGTGATGATGAAATTCAATCACCAGTTCTTAATGATGATAAAGCATCGATACCAAAAAAGAAATACATTAGTTTTAATCCAAAAGTTGAAATGACAGATTTTAAGTTTGAAATCAGAATGAAGTTCAAGGACGAGAAGCAATTGAGGGAAGCTATAAGGAAATATGCAATTATAAATGGGTATAATATTTCAATGGCGAGATCTGGTGTACGAATAGAAGTAGTTTGTGATGCACATTGTCCTTTTCGGGTGTATGCTAGCTGGATTGGAAACGAGAAAACATTTGTTGTGAAGATAGTCGAAAACACTCATGCCTGCAGTAAAGTGCAGAGGAATAAGCAAGCTAGCCAGAAATGGATTGCCAATGAATTCATACACAAGTTCAGGAGGAACCCTAATTGGCCTATTAGTGAAATGATGAATGATCATTAATCAAAATATGCACTAAAGGTCATTAAAATTCAATGTTATAGGGATAAGTAGGAAGCAATTACTGTGCTTCGGGAATCAACGGAAGGTCATTATGTGAAGTTATGGTCTTATGGACATGAGTTAATGCAAGCTGACAAATATGGAAAGTTTATTGTTGAAAGTGATTTTGATGAACAAGCTGGGAGACCAATCTTCAAAAGATTTTGTGTTCAATGCTTTAAAGTATGGTTTTCTTGGTGGATGCAGGAAGATTATTGGGTTAGATGGATGTTTTCTTTGGACTTTCCTTGGTGGTGCATTATTATCTACTGTTGGTCATGACAAAAACAATCAGATGTTTTCTATATGTTGGGCTATAGTTGAGGGAGAAAACTTTCAATCATGGAATTGGTTTTTGACCATTCTTGCTGAAGATCTCCACATAAGTGGAATCATGGACTTTCGTAAGTGATCAATAGAAGGTAAACTTTAAAAATCCATATATCTTATGTTCATTTGTTTATGTGATCAACACTTAATTAATTTATGTAAGTATTTGTTTTACAGAGTTTAGTGGAAGCATTAAAGAACTTGTTTCCAGAAACTAAACATAGAAAATGTGTCTGTCATATGTATGCAAACTGGTCTAGTGTTCATAAAGGGCACACGTATAGGACTTTATTTCGAAAAGCGGTGAATTGTACAATGCAAGTTGATTTTGATGAGGTAATGGAGGAGTTGAAGAGCTTGTCAGTTAAGGCTTATGAAGATTTTAAAAGTAGGAATCCAAAGACATTTATGAAGGCCTTTGTGAGCACAAAACCAAAGTGTGAAATAGTACATAACAATATTTCAAAGACGTTTAAAGGATTCATTTGTGAAGCTCGTAGCAAAAGCTTGATAAGTATGTTAGAAGACATTCGAGTTTCTTTAATGACTCAGATACATGAAAAAGGGATATGATGATTAAATGCACAAATCAGATTTGTCCTAGGGTGAGGTAAAAAATAGAGGTAGCACAATAGGACGCAAGATATTATATGCTCAGGACAATGGAAATTTGAAATTTGAACTCAGTATCTTTGTGGACAAGTACATCGTTGACTTGCAAGCACGAACTTGTCAATGTAGACTATAGGATTTAATTGGGATTCCATGTAAACATGTTGTGGCTTGTATATCTTATCAATGGGAGGATATCGATGCTTATATGAATCAACGTTATAAGCATTATTCTTATTTGAAGACTTACCAGTTTGTTATGGAACCCATTAAGTTTTGGCCAAAGACTGAAAATCTTCAACCAATATTATCTCCACTGATTAAGAAGATGCTTGAAAGACTGAAAAAGGCAAGAAAAAGGGATCACATTGAAGAACCTCGCAATCCTAACAAATGGACCAAGGTTGGAGTAGTTATGAGATCTTATCATTGTCATGAAATTGGCCACAATATAAAAGGATGCAAAAATAAGAATCAACCTCCAAGTCAACTTGAAATTGTTAAGGTAGATATTTTAGTTGTGTAACAAATGTGTTGTTATTCATTAAGTATTTTAACTTTAGGTTTATCTTCAATGTGTATAATGCAGCAAAAAAGAGGAAGGCCACCAAAATAAGTATCTACTGAACCCCCTTCATCCAGTACTCGTAGCAGTTAAGTAGGTAGATCGACACAATCAGTATCTACAGGATCAAATACTGCATCTTCTATATTATGAAGGGAGACAAGAATGGTTAGTTAACTTTAAGTATAAAATTTAAGTTGTTTTCTAACTTATATAACATTATCATTCTTTTTGTTTTTATAGGCATGTAGAGGATATGAAGTAACATTTGGGGAAGTTTATAGGAATATCTAATTTACAGTAAGTCATTTAAATTCATGTTTATACTACTTATATGTAATTATAAGGGAGATGATAATATTTACATAATTGGTTGCTTATACTTCATAGATGGATGAGGGTCAATGTCAAGTGTTACAACCTCCTAATACTAACACAAGTATCCCTAAGTATACCTGCTAATACAACTCAACCTAGGAGAAGGATCAAATTAATGGCTAAAAGATCTGTTACTAGGAAATCTTTATAGTTGGTGAGTATTGCTTCATTACCTAATTCAAACATATATATGTACTGATCTTGAATCATTAGACAAACACTGCATCTTATTATAGAGTCTTGCTTTAGTCATAGCTGGTTTAATGTATTCACTGATTTTTTTTGTCCTTAATGGCTATGGAAGTAAGTTATTGAATGATTATAGTCTAGTTTTTGTATGACATTTGGATAAAAAGTTTTTCTTGCTCTTTTCATTTGTATGTTTTTAGTGAAATAGGTGATAGTTCCTTTGTGTTTGTGTGTGTGTGATCTTGATGACATCTCTTTTAAGTTGAATCATACTTTTAAATTTCTGCTAGTTACTGATTATGTAAGGATGGTGTGAGTGATCAAGCACTACAGAAGTCCCTAGATTAAGCCTTTGGAGCTGGAGCTGATTGCTCACCGATCTATTTGAGAAAGTTGGAAGATAGAGGTATGGTTTTGAATTTGGAGCTTTAAAAGTTTGTAGGATAATGTCAGTGTCTGTAACCAATTTATTTACTTGTTTGATCTTACTCTGTAATTTACTCTTCAAAAATGATATTGACTTTGTTTTTTTAATTTGGATATTTATTGTTGGAGATTCTAGAGGAAAATTCTCTCTAAAAATTTCTTTGCTTTTATAACCATAGTTATTGAAAGCTTTTTCACAATTTAGTTTGGTTTATTCTGAACTTATTAAACTAATTATGCAACATAACATAACAAAATGAACATATAACCATCCTGTAATGGTTACTAAATATAAAATATTTATCTTCATAAAAATAATATTTTATTGTTTATAGTGTTATATAAAGACATTAATTGAAGTGTGACCAAGTGTAAGTATTTCTTTTATCTAAGTGGCAAGGATTTAAGGTTTTTTTTTTCTTTCTAGAAATGGTATTTAATAAGCCTTAAAGTTATGAAGATGTGATATTCTCTCGATCTCTCTTAACACAATCGCATAAATATTCATGTTTCTTGAATATACTCGTCCTTTTATTTCCTTGTTATTATAAAGAAGTTTGAAAAGCAGGGAATAACGTGTGAAGGCTTGTGGCAGTACTCGTATGGGGAGGTTCTATAGTGGGTTTGGCAGCCCTAAATGAAGAAGAAATACTCCTATACCTTCCTTTACACTACTAAAACGACTAAACCAGAGGATAAGTAATTATGAATGATACGAATGTAATTATAATTAATAGATGGAATTTTGTAATAATTGTAGTTACTTCTACAATATAAAACCTTGTAATAATTGCAGTTTCCTTAACAATATGAAAAGCTTACAACTGAATATTAAGGTGGTTGGTGATTAAATAAAAGATAAAAAGAGTCACAATAAACATAATAGTTACATTTACTCTTCTAACTATTACAATGTCTCCATTTTTTTGTACTTACATCTGACAACCAAGCTATGAAATCTCATGGAACCTGTAAAATAAAGATATAAACACAAATATTAAGACTTATAACAAATTGGCATTATGCACGTAAATTTTTACACATACTTACTTCTTGCAAACAATAATATATCTTCCGAATAAGACTCTTACCCCAATGTACAAAATTTGTTTGACATATTTTACCACAAAAACAAACTTTCATCTCTTTCACAAATACCAAGTACCTACAAGAGACCTTCAATTTGAATATTGAATAACATTAATTTATATGATTGCCATTGCTACAAACAAAAATTGAATTACTTACTTTTGTATTAACGCATTCATAAATGTTGACCAATGTTAGGTTTAGCATTTGAAATTCGTAAATTCATCAAGGCATAACAATTAGGGCAATTAATATTCAACATCGAAATATCAATATTAATTATATTTGAATCCAATTAAATTATCACATATAATAAATAATATATATTACAGTTATTTTACGCTGAACATAATGCTTTCTCTTCACAAAATTGAGAATATATCCTTCCAGCTTCTGCTACACAATCAAAATAACAATTGATGGCGTGTCAAACCAATCAAAAATAAATTCCTACTCTAGAACACTTAAGCGAGTAAAGTGGTGAATAGGGTCG
>JANITX010000008.1:50585446-50601367 GCA_027564395.1 Erythroxylum ulei
CTAAAATATAAATTATTATAAGAATATTCAAAGAAATACTAAGATATATAATATTCATACCTATATTTTTTTTTAAAGTCATGTTCTCATAAGTTATTTTACACATAAATAGCTAATACTAAATAGCTAATTTTACCAAACATCAAATGACAAACAACTAATGCAATTTGTTGATCAAATCAGCTGATATAATCATCTATCAGCTAATGCAATCAGCTGATTATCAAACAGAGTCAATATGTATTACCTCTCCGATATGAAGCACACGTGCTCAATTTTTTTTTTATCGAAAGCAAAACATGCAAATCAGAAATCACTAGCCAAAAAGAAATCAAGAATCTATACTTGGTAACCTTAATCTTAGCCGCATGTATTACAAATATATGAAAAATATTACATTAATCAATGATTGTTGGTCCGAGTTATGGGTTTTTTAAAACTCAAACCTATAAATATGGTATTATAGTTTAGGATTCAATTTAGGATAATTCCTATTGGTTTTGGCAATGGACTAGGTTGGGTAGACCAATTTGACCTTTTTATTTTTTAAATTAAAAAATAAAATGTTATTTTTTCTAAAACGTTCACACTTCGGACTAGATTGGATTTGAGAACTGAAAAAATAAATTGAACCTAAAATCTAATTAAATCGATTCGAGTTTGTTAACTTTGAAATGGGTTCGAGCTAAATTGTTACTCCTAACTTTTATATCTAAAATTTGGTCGACGCTAATAAGATTTTATTTGTTGACTTGATGTTGAGATTAAATCCATAAGAAAAAGAGAGTTTTGTGTCCCTTATGTTAATGGCCCACTTGACTCTAATCGATCTATTAGACTTCAATTGTGACTTCAAAAAATCAATGGTCCTAAGATTTTTTAAAAATAAGGATTAATTAGATAATAAATTTATGGGCTAAATTGGAATTATGGTCTTTAGATAGGATCCAAGCAAAACCTAAAGTCTATTGGGTCCAAAATATTACGTGCTTAGAAATAACCTAGGCCTTAAAAATGTAGCCTTGAAATTTGTTATGGGCCATGTTAGCTAATCCTACTCTCAACTAAGTCTAGCTATTAAAAAAAAAAACTGAAGATTGAATTCTTAACGTATTCATTATTTTTCAATTTATCTTAATAGTAATATTTTAGAATGTATAGAATTTCATATAACTTTTAAGAGATTAACTGGTTAGCCAATCGATCCTTAGTACCATAAGATCATATATTTAAGTCATAGAAATAACTTTTTTGTAAAAAAACAAAAGAAAGGTTATATATATTATGATCCTCTTCTTATTGTCTCAAAGTGGGAAGCCTTGTGCATTGAATATATTGACATTTTTTTTAAATATTAACTAAATAAAATATTTTTAATAATAATTTGATGTAATAAGTTATTTAATATTAGTTTTTTTTCTTAGGTTCTATTTGTAAATAGAAGTGTCATAAATAAAAGTAACTTTTAACAAAATTGGTATTCCTAAAAGTGATTAATTATTTGCTAATGATATTAACCAATCATGTAAAAATAATCAAAATAGTAACTGAAATATTTATAAAAGGTAAAAAAATATCATATAAAATTAATTAGATTGAGGTGAAATTTCTCCTATATAATTCTATTTTTTTAATAAAAAATTGTGTTTTCCAATATCTTAGGAAAATAATGCCAAATTTATAATGTCAGGCAGGAAGTCCAACGTTAGATGTGCCAACAAGTAAAATCTCTGCAGACAGAGAGTAACGGGAAATGAGGCCACAGATTGTGTTATTTGGAGATTCAATAACGGAGCAATCTTTTAGATCAGGAGGTTGGGGTGCTTCTCTCGCTGACACTTACTCCCGCAAGGTGCCTCGTTTTTGTACAAGATTGAATCTTTCTCTTATTGATTGATTTTTGAACATACCCATTACTTCATTTCCCATTCTCTTCATTGAAGTTCACTTTTGATCACTTGAACTTAGGCTGATGTACTAGTTCGTGGCTATGGTGGTTACAACACCAGATGGGCATTGTTTTTGTTGCATCACATTTTCCCACTCGTAAGTTCGTGTCTTTTTTCTTGGTTTGGGCCTGGTTTCGATCTTGTGTTACGGAAATAGAGTTTGAAATCGTGAATTTTGGTTAATTTTTTATGGGTAGGATTCTACGAAGCCTCCAATCGCGACTACAATATTTTTTGGTGCTAATGACGCAGCTCTTCCAGGCAGGACTAGTGAAAGGCAGCATGTTCCTGTCGAAGAATACAAGGAAAATTTGAGGAAAATTGTTCTGCATTTGAAGGTCTTAACCACAACTTTTGCTGCCTTATGCATACTTGAGAGATTGCACATTATCTGGAGTTCCATCAAGTTTATGGTTGTTAAATGTTTGGATCTCGTGCTTAATATGGTCACTGAGCGCACGATCTTCCACTAGTAGCCTATGATCTACAATTTACTTGGAAATTGTGCAGAATGCAGCACACGATCTTCTACTAGTAGCCTATGATCTACAATTTACTAGTACATAGTGCAGAATGGAACATCGTTAACTAAATATTGGTACCGTTAAGTACCGTACATTCTTTCCCGGGGAAGAGTGTTTTGGAGTACTTCCAAGAGCTAGTCTTTGGACTGAATTAGTTTGAAACCTATGTTAAATGAAAAAAGTAGGTTCTGAAAGCAGCACTAACAATATAGATCTTAAATTGTTTTTGGTGTTTAACGCCCCATCTCATCGTGATTTCTTCAGATTAGAAAGTACAATAGTACTTCATTAGTTCTAAATATCAATACTGAAAATGTGCTGCTACCAAGTTTTTTTTAGCATGTTCTCCATTGACTTCATTATAATCCTGTAGATGTGATATTTGTCCAACAGACATGTCATTACTTTCTCAGCCACATCCATTGTCAACACTTCCCTGCAGCTGCTTCCACATTTCATGTAACACTCTTTCAGCACTCCTTGAGAGTGTTAATAACTATTCATACATGCAATAATGAAATCGGATCTTCTAGAAAAGGATACTAATTCTAAGCTGCATTAACCATTTGGTCTGCGTTCATTGTTAATTAGCCAAATGATTTTGATTTTTTTAACTTTCTTTCAAAAGGAGAACTTTGTTCCTAGACGTCGTTGGCTTCTCTAATTACCATTCTCCCTGCATTCTTCAAAAACAAGGTTGCTTCTATTTCTTAAAGCAAATACTGTCATATTGTAAGTCTGTTGCCTTCTAGCATCCAAATTATAACCATTTCTCTTTATTTATGGAAAGATAAACCTTTTGATGAATGTAGTAAAAATATCGATTTTTATTTCTCAATCGCTGATCAACATTGTTGCATTGATCATAAAAATGTGAAATTCTTCTCCTGAAGGTCAAACCAGTGTCCTAATCATTTACTTGTACCATGAACTTATGACTTGCATAATTGGTGATGCTCTGGATCAATGCATGCCAAACTAGATTTTCAATTGGTAGATGCGTTCGTAATTTTGCAGAAGTGCTCGCCCTCCATGCTTATTGTGCTCATTTCTCCACCCCCAGTGGATGAGGAAGGCCGCAAAGAATATGCCAAGTATGTTTCTTTCTTAATTATCTTGTCCAGTGATATGGAAATTTTGAAAGGATAGTTTAGTTGCCAAAAGCATCCAATATTACTGGATGTTCGTAGAAATTGTGAATCATGAGTCTTCATCCAAGTTAGTACAGTTATGTTTTCTATAACCATGCTCACAGGTCTTTATATGGTGAGAAAGCAATGAAACTTCCAGAGAGGACAAATGAAGTTGCTGGAGTTTATGCGAAGAAGTGTGTTGAGTTGGCAAAAGACATGGGAGTTCGATCAGTTGATCTTTGGTCTAAGATGCAGGAAACGGTGGATTGGCAGAAAAAATTACTGAGGTTCGTGTTTCTTGTAGCTTCTGAGTGTAGAGATCACTACCGTTTGAGTGATGACTAGCAATTTGAAATTGGAGGTTATACAAAAAGTTTATGCAACAAACTTAATTGGTAACCTCTTGAGTGGATGTGACATACTTAGATCGTCAGATTATAATCTCTCATTAAATATTGGACCCAATTAAAAAATAAGTATCATAACTCAACCATGCTTTTACCAAGCCTATGCCTCATAATTTCCATCCTGTTATCCAGTCTACTTCTTGTTTCAAGATTCTTTAACTGGGAAGATTTGGTTGATGTTTGCGAACTTTGAAGTTAAAGCAGATGATATATGATAGACTTAACAAATGAAGAATTTAACAGAAATTTACGCAGTGGCTGTGAAATGCTGATCGTGCATCTTGTTTACAGAGATGGACTGCACCTGACACCAGAAGGTAATGCAGTTGTCTGGGAAGAAGTTGTTAAAGTGTTCAATGAAGCATGGCTTTCTGCTGAAGCAATGCCTTACGATTTCCCTCACCATTCAGAGATTGATGGAAAGAACCCTGAAAAAGCTTTCCAGCAGCAATGCTTATAACATTGCAGCAGTTACACTTTGTCTCTGAAATAAATCTCTCTTTTTACAATCAAGAATGTTACTTCCGGGGAGCATATTCCGTCTTCTTTTAACGCACAGAAGCGTTCGTGATGATATGTATGAACAGCTCAACTATTTGACCTTAATACAGTTCATTGCAATCAAAATGGTTTTTCAACATGGGAGCTCCTCAAAATTTAAGGTTTACTCTCCTTGAATTTGGTTCATAGCTTACGACGTTCCAAGGTCTGGTTTTCTGTAGAGCATGCAACATCTTATTTTCTGCTTATACTTGCAGTTCTTGAAGAAAGATCAGGCAAGTAAACTTTCTAACAACTTCTAACATCCGCACAAACAAAAGGGTTCATATAGAACCTGCTAAATCTTCCTTTTGTCTCCTTAGCATTGGCCAAAACACATTTAAGACCACAACTGAAGGTAAGCAATTAAGGCTGTAATAGAAAGTTAAGCGTTACCTTAACCTCAATTTCACAAAAGTTTCTGTAGTTAATGACACATCTAATGAAATTAAACAGACCATAGTGTTGTTGGGTTATATACTAACTTCATTTATTAGTGACCTCCTTGAATTTACCATCAATGTAGAGAGAAATATAGAGTGGCAAACATTAATACTTGAGTTTGCAATCAATTCAGTTACAGACAACTAAAAAAGAAAACAGTAGTACGATGATATGTTAGTCTAGAACTAAAATGACTAGGTTGTCCTCTTTCTGTCCTTTGACCAAATGGTGCAAGTCAAAATTTTGTCAAGACCACTTGGACCTATGCAGTGGAAAAATGTTGAATGCAATTATTAATAGATTTAATTACTAAATCTTGTATATAGATATATGTTAAGAGATGCATTTTGGGAAATAATCTCTCTTTTCGACTGCTGACTTATGACTCGAGGCATTTTTATTCTAATCCAAGCCCTTAAACTAGAGTCTAGAAGAGAATTGAGGATTATCACTTATAATTAATTTTCTATAAAAATCTTTCCATTGAGCTCATAAAAATTGGACGACCGAGATTGCACCGAAACATAGGCACACTAAAAGTTGTGAAGAGTATCTTGCGTCACTTGGATTGGATTTGGTATTTTTTGGTCAACAAGTACTAGTTGACCTTCCATGTCCATTTCTACATATTTGCCCAATCTATAATGACTGCAACAAGAGCCGTTGGATCACAAATAACCAACGGTCAGCATCAACGTAACAACACAAATGCCCACACATCCTGCCTTATTAAGGAAGTCCAAGGTGGAATATTGTCATGTATTTCCTGAACACTTCCACGATTTAAGCCTCAGGATCTTCTTGTGATTTTCTCTCCATGGAGTTTAATCACAAGATCTTGAGAGACACCTCCTTCCCTCATCGACCACTGCTTTCTCCGGAAAATGATAATAGTTACCCAAATAATAAGCTATACATGAAAGATGAGTTCCCCTTTGAAGTGTGCTCATCAAAGGGGTTTCTTCAGGATTTTCAACATTTAGACACTCAGTTTCATGCTTCTGGGACGTCTTCCAATCCCATTTTTGGGGTCCAAACTGGTTCCAATTTCGAATCTTTCGATTCTTTCCCATATGGTTCTTCGACGAATATGGATTTCTGTGAATATGAGTGCAAACCATTTGCAGATAACAATAATCATGGCGGTCAAGTTCTCGTCTTGGACAATTTCATAACTGCAACTGGTGGAGGATATCTGAGTCTTCCTCAACCAAACCACACTGGTCACTTGGATGCATCTACTGCTCGGGATCACATGTCCTTGACCTTGCAAGAGATGAAACCTTTGAGTTTTATAGTACCAGACGAAGTCTCGTGTGTGAGCGTGAACAATCATGATTACTATAAGAGAGTCGACAAGAACAAATCACTTCTTTCTTCTGCAAGAAATAAGACATGGAAAGGTCGTAAGAAGAACATTGTAGTGAAGGGTCAATGGACAACTGAGGAAGATAGGTACATAGATTATATAATTTCCATTTATAGGGCATATTATTGTTGGATGATAATAGTGTTGTTCTTGATTTTCCATGTTTGGTTTGCTGATATTATTCCAAATGGTTATCTGCAGGCTCCTGATTCAGCTGGTTGAACAATATGGAGTTAGAAAATGGTCTCATATTGCTCAGATGTTGCCTGGAAGAATTGGAAAGCAGTGTAGAGAGAGATGGCACAACCATCTAAGGCCTAATATAAAGGTTAAAAAATTCCATATGCGATTGTCGCTAGATGCATTTGGTTGATCTGATGTTTCATTCTTTCCCATTCAATTTCCTAATATCTTTAGTTTTAGCTATACAGGTGGTAGGTAGATAAAGAGAAAATTGTCTTACATCCAATTGCTTTTGCAGAAAGATTCATGGAGTGAAGAGGAAGATAAGGTACTCATACAGGCTCATGCAGAGATAGGAAATAAGTGGGCAGAAATTGCAAAGAGATTGCCTGGAAGAACTGAAAACTCAATAAAAAACCATTGGAATGCAACTAAAAGAAGGCAATACTCAAAGAGGAGGTGTCGTTCTAGGTACCCTAGAGGCTCTCTTCTGCAAGAGTATATCAAAAGCTTAAACTTGGACCAAATCAATGGGAGGTTTCAAGGAAAACCTTCTATTACCGATTCATGTGCTGGCAAAAGTATCACGAGAGCACCAATTCAACTGGCCTTAGATTTCTGCCAGAATGATCGTCTTGTCCCAACTTACGATTTCAATGAAGTTTCTGATTTTGAGTTCAATGACAAAATGTTCGAAGAGGGTTGTAGTATTGACTCCCTTCTCGATGACATTCCTTGTGCTTCTGTTTATGATGAGAAGAACCTTTCCATGGATTTGCTTGTAGATGATCATGTAACCCCACTGATGGATCAAGAAGTGAAGAAGGAGCTTGACTTAGTGGAGATGATCTCTCAAACCAAAATGCAATGATTCGGATATATTCCAACCGTCAAATCCACAGTAGATGGATGAATGGACCATGTTGGTAATGAGCTTGCGATGTCTGCAAATTCAGGGGCATAAAAAGAGAAGGGTTTTCAAACAAGTCTCTACAGCAGGTTCTGGGGTTTATGGTTGTTCACAGGATATGCGGAAAAGGATGAACAAGCAAGCAGACAAAGAAAAGCTAAATAAAAAAAAAAAAGCTACTAAAAAATATGTTGGAATTCTTGTGATTGTACACTTGCGTACAGCAAGCTTGTGCTTAGACTTGCACGGCTTCAATTGCAAAACTATCACTATTTTCCATGGAGATCTTCAATATATATAAGGACTATATAACTAACAATATCTCATATGAAGAATAGTTTATTTTTCATGCTTAGATATAAATATTAATTGAATCGAATATATTTATTTTTAAATTATTTATTTAAAATACTTAATTCATAAAATATTATATATTATAATTTTAACATTATTAAAATATATATTTCTATCATATGTAAGTATATACATTCTTACCGAATTACATATAGGTTAATTACAAAAAAATCTCAAACTTTGTTCAATTTTGCAATTATAACCCGAACATTAAAAAGTGACAATTAAATGCTCAAATTTTTAATTTTTTTTAATTCTAACCCAACGTTAGCGTCTTCATTAAATTTGTTGACGTGACTTGCCACGTATTCCATAGACCCAAAATATACACATCAGATCAAGTTAACATAACTAATAAAGATTAACTAAACTAAGTCGTTTAATAATATAACTAAAACTATGTTGTTTTGGTTCTTTAACATGCAAGACGGTAAGGTAAAATTTAAATAATTTATTATGCAATTTGCAACTATGAATTCAAGTTAAAGATATAAAAGGAGGCAAAAAAACATTCAGCGGCTTACAAAGAAGATCACAAATGCATGATTTAGAAACTGTTTTTTCCATGAAAGAAGACAGTTATCTGTCCTTGAATTACAAGGAAACAAAATAGAAGAAATATAGAAAGACAAATGGATACCTAGTGAAGAGAGATGAGAGATTCAGTGGAGACATCTTCCCTTTATTCAAGCAACGCAGTTACGCATTATCTACCATTAATCTACAATTGTTTGGATAAGCCAAGAAGCCTATCTGGCAATAACGATTCGTTGGTTCCACTAACAAACTTGGTGAGAACCCATTAAATAGAGTAACAATAAAAAGAAATTGAAGACAAAGGGAAAGCCTGCTAAGGATTTAGAATAACAAGTAATAACAGGAGGGTTATAACGAAAAGACAAAAAATGGGCAACCATGACAATGAGACATAAAATAGAAGAGGGAGAAAAGAGATGCAGAACAGAGACACATAAAGAAGAATACAAAGTTGACTAAAAAGGATGCTAAAATTAGATGGTGGCGTTATTGGTTTGGTTAAATAGGAGCTGTAAATTAATTAGAGACCAAACTGTGAGCGGTTTGTTGTTGTGAAACAAGTAAAGCGCGAACCTTTTAAGTTTTAACTCTTTTAATGTCTTATTAAATTAAAGGCACGAAACTCCCTAAATAAGATTCCAACTTGCTATTTGCCTCTTTCTCAAAATATAGATCAATAGATTTGTAAAAGAGAGAGAGATAGAGAAATAAAGAGAGAGAAGATAGTTATGTGATGCGAGAACGAGCAAAGTAGCTTGGTGAGATGTGACAACAAAGGGCTACATCTTTCATTTAGGGATTTCATTCCCAAAAATGATACAGTTTTCATTATGTTATTAAACAACGTAATTTAGTTAATCTTCATTAGTTATGTTAATTTAGTCTGACATGTATAGTATTTTAAGTCTCTAGAACATATGACAAGTCATGTCAGCAAACTTAATGGAGACACTAACGTCGGGATAAAATCGAAAAAAATTGAAAGTTGAGCATTTAATTACCATTTTTTAAAGTTTGAGCTATAATTACAAAATTGAGCAAAGTTTGATTTTTTTGTAATTAACCCTTATATATATTGATTGACAACTCTTCTAACTAGCATACGTTTCCTATTTAAATTGGATGAGTAAGTTTATTAATTATAGTTTTATGGAAAAAAATTTAAAGTATATTATATCTGAAAATTTTTATAATTTCTTAAGAATGATACAAGGTCTGCATCCTCATAATAAATTCGTGCCTTTAACAAGAAATAGTGAAGAATTAAACACAAAATAAAAAATGTTGGAAGCTCATTAAGGATAATGAAATTTATGTCCAACGTTAAAGGAGAAAGTAATCCTTAAACGGAGTGATGCTTATGAATTTTGAGGCAATTAGCGGTTCAAAAGCTTTAAATAGAAATAATGTAAGGTCAGTGTTTGGTTTGAAGTTTCTTGAAACTTTTGTTGCATTAATTGTAGACATAGCGATTAAGAAATGCATGCAATTAATGAGGATACATAATATAATAAAAGCAAGCAACTCGACGGATCATATAGTAATAATTTGTCTCCATGCTTAGTTGCTCTAAAAGGTTATCCCTCACCAAGATGACATTTTATTCTGATGTTGGCTTAAATTATTTGACGTGGTATTCTGAGGGAGCGTTGGAGCAACTAGTTTAAGTTACGTAAATAACCTCTTTGTAAAAATACAAAGGAAAGGTTGCATATATTATAACCCTCCCCAGACTCCCAAAAAGTGAGGGGCCTTGTCCACTGGGTACATTCTGAAAAGTGAGAAGCCTTTTGCACTGGGTACGTTGACTTTAACTTGACGTGGTATTCTTTTCCTAATAAGAATTATTTGTTAATGTAAGGTCCTATTTAGATGCATAGCTTCTTCGTCCTAACCATTGGCATTGTGAGTTCCTCACAAGCATAAATTCAAAGACATCACAAACGTCCTATTTAGATATATAGCTTCTTCTAAGCCATACAAGAAGAAGGCATCATAATGATTAGTTAAATTTATGAAATGACATGATAGGGGGAATCCTTAAGATTATAATTTAAGACATTATAATGATGGCCAAGCTAACAAACGCTTTAACTCATTGTATCCTAATTTTGCACAAGATCCTTGTAATGTCATATTAGCTATTGCCAATGTGGATTTAATCATTTTTGCACAATAAGTGTTTCACATAGTATATAGCCCACAATTATAGTAAACTACAATTTAGCATTATAGAGATGTTTGAAATTAGAATATTTGATATTGTCTTCAGTTATACTTGGCCAGACTTCTCCTAGAAAAAATATTTATGTTTTTTTGCAACCATTGATTAAAGAGTTTATGGATTTGTAGAGTTTGGGGGTAAGGACATATGATGCTTCAACTAGCTAGTCATTTAAGATGAGTGTAGCCTTGTTATATACAATAATTAGTGACTTTCTAGGGTATGAAATGTTATTCAGATAGAGTACAAAGGGAAAGTTAGTATTTCCTAATTATCATTACGAAAATTGCTCTTGATATTTTAAGCATAATAGAAAGACTTATTATCTCAATCATCATATATATTTGGATAGAAACCATCCTTAGAGGCATGATAAGAGATCATTCAATGGTGGCATAGAGTTGGAAGAATCACCAATTCCTTTGTCAAGATCAAATGTCTTAAAGCTTATTAATAGGTATCATAATATCTTTAGGAAGGAAAATAAGCAACAAAACACCAAGTGACAATATTAGGAGAAAGAGGTCTATATTTTTTAAATTACCTTATTAGGAGTATAATAGGTGTCGACATAATTTTAATGTGATGCACATTAAGAAAAATGAATGTAACAATGTTCTTAGAACTTTGTTGGAGATCTTAGGAAAGTTAAAAGATCATTTTAATGCACAATTTAATTTGAAATAAATGGAGATTAGAAAATATATGCAGTCTATCAAAGCAAATAACTCTCATGTGTCACTAACTTGGACTCACTTTTACATAACTCTGAAAAAGAAAGAGAACTTATGTTTAGTTTTAAAGAATATGAAACTACCACAAGATTGCGCATCAAATATTGTACCATGTTGATATTGATAAGAGAAAAAATTAGGATACAAAAGTCATAATGCTTAAATTGTTGTGACTCCAATTTGCTATTAGGGAAAAAACACTAAAAAAATTTGTAGATATTTTGAGTAGGTTGGTTACTTTTTCAAAGGGGTACGTAGTAAAGTCATCAAGTCAACGGATCTTGAGCATCTAGAAAAGAAACTTGTAAAAGTCCTATGTCTAATTAAAACAATTTTTCTACCTTATTTCTTTGACATCATGGTCCATTTTTCTTTTCATTTGCCAAAACAAATCAAATATGTTAGACCGTTGCATTTTTACTCGAAGTACTTTGTTAAGAGGAATTTGCGTAGATTAAAAATATTTGTTCACAATAAAAGCCAACTAGAGGGGCTTATAGTCAAAGGATAATTAGTTGAAGAATATGTTAATTTTTGTTATATTTATATATGTCACCATGTGAGAAAAAAATATAATAGGTACATGGTGAAGTAAATCACTCGTTAGTATAGACTTTACGTTCAATATACAAAATGCACAAGAAGGGGGGGTTAAATTGTGTATCCTTTTCGTGAATACAATCCCCTTCGATATTTCTTTGAAAACTAACTTTTTTCAAACTATTAAGTGAATATCAAAATGTTGTACGAGAATAGCTACTTGATTAAATCGCAAATAACTTCTATATACTTGTATAAAAACAATAGAAATTAAAGTAGAGAGTTAGAGAGTAGACACAACGATTTTATCCTGGTTCACCCCAAATCTTGGGCTACGTCCAGTCCTCATAATTCTTTCTGAGATTTCACTATTCTTCTCAAATATACAAGTATTCTTTGTCTACAAAGCCTTTTCAGGTCTCTTACACCAAGTATTATTTTCACTCTCTTAGCCTCTTCAGGCTCTCAGCTTTTCCTTTCTCTCACTAGAAAGATGTTGAGCTTTGTTACAGTAAAGACAGCTCTTGTGTTTCGCACAACGAATACAATAGTTCAAAAACTAAGATTAAAAAACCTTATTCATTCACTCGTTCAGTCTTCGACTCCGAATTGTACTTATAGACTTCTTCTTCAACTGCTTCTTGATAACTACTTCTTGCTTCTTATTTCTTGTTTCTTGTAGAAACCATTATTCAGTTGAGTTCTATAACTAACTCAAACTGACTAACCGTCTGACGTACTATCGTGTCTTCGTCTTCGTATCTTCAGTGTTTTGTATCTTCTTACTTTCGTATCCTTCTTACTTTCCACGCTTCTTCTTACTTTTGTATCTTCTTACTTTTGCTTCCTTCTGTGTTTTCTTCACACTTAACACACTTATCATTATTATTTCTAATATTATTATTATTTGATTGTCACAAAAATTATTAGACGTGAAGTCATTTTGACTTAACAATCTTCCCTTTTTTATGATAACAAATAATCAAAATTTTAGAAAGATAATCGAGTATTATTTATAAGAAGATATACAATTGAAAAAAATTGTAAACTATATCTTCTTTTTCTTTTCTGTGGTCTCCCCATGTACTTTCTTCTGATCTTCTCTTCTTTTTTCCTTTCTTCTTCTCTTCTCTTCTCTTTTCCCCCTATCTTTTTCTTCTTCTCTTCTCCCCCTATTTGTTATTAATCAAAAATTTTCACCATAGATGCTTCATAATCTCAAAGAATATTCGTTGCATATCAGTGCGGAGTAACTTTAGGTCTTCTTCTATAGACACTCGTAAATGAGCTACTTCCTCATGTAAGTCACCCACTGAGTCACGCAGATCATCAACCTTGTCATGAATTTCTTCAACTTCCTTGACTAGGGCTTCATGACTCCCCTGCTGTATGTGACTTAACTTCTTCCAAACCAATATTAGGATCATGTTGCGGTGTTCTTGGTGGAAGGAAGTTTGTAGCAACAAATGGTTCTGAAGGTAAGTCATCCAATTCAATGATTGTGATAACAGGAGGTTTGAACAATAGGTTCCCTTCAGGGAGATCAAGATCATCAAGTCAAGGTTGCTTTGGAACTTGTTTTCCAAGAAGGTGTAGTACATCTCTAATTGAAGATATAGAGCTCAAAGGTCTAAGGTGCATGATTAGGTGCACAAGAGTCTCTATGTTGAAATTAATACCTCCTATTCTGATGGTTCTATACTGCCCTTCTATTATTCTGTCAACTACCTAAAAAGTTTCATCTGCGGTGAAATGACCACACTGACTTCCTGATGCCTTTAAAATATAATGTGAAACATAGGTTCCTCGGTTGGATTGTATAACATGCCTCATCTATGTTCCTCACTTCTGTTTCTATCTGAGCTTCTGTTAGATCACCTGTAGTTCCTTCTGGATACATTTTCTTCTTCCTCTTATCTTTATTGCGTACAATAAAAGGTCATGGTTGAATGTCAGGCACAATCTTGATCACTGTTCTTTCTGTGATTGGATAAATTGTAAGTCTCTCCTTGTTCATCTGTGTTGGATATGGTTCTGACTTCTCATCTCGCAGAACACAATACAATCTTTTCTCTCTATGATTCAACAGATGTATTGATCGACTATTTACCAATATTGGTTCGAATTGTACCTTGACCAACCTTCTTACAGGTTCTCTTATGATTATTGAGCTTCAACTCCTGACAGGTACTATTTCTTCAATCACCTTCAGTTTCAAATCCTCTTTTCTCATAGGTTAAGAAAGATTCACCTGTGCTAAACTGTGTTCAACTGAATTTTTCTTTTGTTGAACAGCAATTGGAGTGCTCTTTCTCTGATTGGTTTTCTACTTCTTACTTTCCTCTACCAGCCTAGAAGGGGTTTTTTATTGAGGTTGAGGTTTCTTTCTTTCAAACTCCAACTACCTCTTAATTTCTGTCTCTTTAGTCAATTTTGCTAGCTCCTCTTACAAAATTGAAACCAAAGATCTAGTTGCCTGTGGTGCTTTCTTTCCAGAGTCTCCACCATGAGTCAGACCTTTCCCTTTCTTCTTTTGTTGACGCAGGGTTAATGGTCGTGGTTGTTTGGATTTTTTTGAATGAAATGTCTCCCACTTTCTCTTCAAAGACACTTGTTTCTCAATCTGTTGCACCTGGCTTTCTTCTCTATGAGAAATTGTCTTAACTTTCATTAATTCATCTGACGGTTTCTTCTTTTCTTCTGTAGACATTCTTCCAGCGGATTGAGATTTTGATTTCCTTGTGGGAGTAACCTTCTCAATCAAACTACGTTTGACAGCATGCTCCCTCTCTTTGCCTAATGTATAAGAAAGGTAAAGATTTCAGGTTAATTAGCTATTGTGATGCTGATTACGCTGGAGACAGGATTGACAGAAAAAATATGAGTGGAGGATGTCACTTTCTTGGCCATAACTTAGTTTCCTGGTCAAGTAAGAGGTAAAGCTTAATTGCTCTATCCATTGTAGAAGCTGAATATATGTCAGCTGCAAGTTGTTGCTCACAGACATTGTGGATCAAGTACCAGTTAAAAGATTATTCAATACAAGAAGAACAAATCCCAATCTTCTGTGACAACACAAGTGCTATTAACCTATCAAAGAATCCAATACAACACTCGAGGGTAAAGCATATCGAAGTTAGACATCATTTCCTATGAGACTACGTACAACGGAAGATCGTAAGTCTACAATTTGTTGAGGCAAATTACCAACGGGCAGATATCTTCACTAAGCCATTAAGTGAAGAAAGATTCAAAAGAAATCAGACGAAACCTAAATATGGTTGTGTTAAGTGACCAATCGTTTGACACGTCATGACCCAGATGATCTTCTTAGTTAAAAAGATAAAAAGTCGCAAGGTTTCAAGGTAACAGTAACAGTAAGTTACAGATGGTAACTTCTTTCATGAGAAAATTTTGGAGGGAAATCTTCTCAAAGCCTTGAGAATATTACCTACTCTAGAACACTCTTGAAATACCCTGAAATTGACTTTTGAAGAATTCTTAACAAAACATCTCACTACTCTGTTTTTGACATCAAACTCTCTTTGCTCACACTCTCAACTTCAGATACTAATATCACTTCCTTGAGAAATACATTTGTGTGTTTAGTTTTTATTAACTACGGATACAAATGGAGCAATTAATGACTTGTGGAAGACTCGTTGATTTCGATTCCTTGAAGAACAACCAAATGGACATCGAATCGGAGATTGATGTAGCTAGATGGAAGAACTTCTTTCAGGTCCGTGAGACAGTTTACCTGAATGAAGTATACAAGTTCTGGAAGAATGCAAAGGTAGTAGAAGATACTTTAGTATCAGTGATGGATAAATTGTCGGTTATAGTAACACTGAAGTCAATCGAGAAGGCTACTGAGTGTCCATATGTTGGAGTAAAGGTTACTCATAAAACAAGATACTTTAGTATCAGTGGTGGATAGATTGTCAGTCGTAGCAACACTGGAGTCAATCGAGAAGGCTACTGAGTGTCCATGTGTTGGAGTAAAGGTCACTCATAAAACAAGATGGATGACTCAAGCCAGTGTAGAGAAGGCACACATCAATTGACAACTC
>JANITX010000008.1:50660004-50674075 GCA_027564395.1 Erythroxylum ulei
CATTTCATTCGGTTCCGATAGAGAGACGACCCGAGGTTGCACCCTATACTGCAATCCTTGGTATAAATTATTTTTGACCGATTTCCAAGGGTCGATTTTCGGATCCAACGACAGAGCCGCGATCACAAAGCCACCACAATACTTGACGGTCTCTTACTCACCTAAACCAAATACACCTAATAAGTCCTCACCTGTACCGACCTAGACCATTCTAATCCTATCCTTACACCTATGACACCTATCCTACCTCTCTAAAATCTAAGAACTTCCTCTTTCTACAACTAAATATTGCAGAATCGTTAGAGTCCTTCAATACCTTTGTCTTACTGACCTAGATATTCAATTTATTGTAAACAAAGTCTTACAATTCCTTCATTACCTTGTTGATGAGCATTAGATAATGGTTATTCTTCGATATTTGTGGTCAACACCCTCCCTTGGTCTCTGCTTAATTAAACCCAAAATCTAAACCTAACTACTTACTTTGATGCTGATTAGGTTAGTTGCCTTGACAATCAACTTTTGGTTACTGTATCTACTTAGGATCTAACTTAATCTCTTAGAGTGTTAAGAAAAAATCTATTATGGCTCGTTCTAGTACAGAAGTAGAGTATAAGAGCATTGCTTTTGCATAAGCTAAAATATGTTGGATCACGTCACTTCTCAGTGAAATTGATCTAAAGAATATTCAACCAACCTTTTGGTATAATAGTCTTGTTGCCACATTTCTAGTTATAAATTCATTTGCTTATGCTTGCATCAAAAAGATCAAAATTGACGTTCATTTTGTTTGAGATCTAATATCCAAGAAAGCGCTCTTCATTTTCACATTCCAACAAAGGAACAAATAGCACAAGTTATGAAAAAGGTTATTGTTTCCCTAGACATTTCATTAACCTCAAGATAAAATCATTTAGTACGTATATTCTGCCTAGAATATTTATTTTACTTTCTAAGACATTAGTTAATTGTATAAATAAGAATGAATTACTCTATTGTAAAGCATCAAATAAAAAACATACCAATAAAAATTTGGTTATATATTATTATTTTGTTAATTTCATCAATAAAAGCCTATAATTTAAGATAAAACGTAAAAAAATCATTAGCTAATTTACAAAGTATAATTATAGCCTAAATTCTAGAGAGATTGTTGTGTCTAACTTTTATTGATTTTGTTAGCTTTTATATTCTGATTTTTGTTAAAAATTCCTGTCTTTTATTCCAAAATTTAAATGAAATTTGTTCTGTGGAATTGTTTGTTAATATTCCAGGAAAAGAAAAAAAATTGGGTAAAAGTTACTCAAGTGATAGTCGTGACAGAGATGTCACTTAAGTGACATAAGTGTCACGTAAGTGACAGTGAGTGTCACACGTGTGACAAGGGGAGTCACCACTATGCAAGAGTTCTCACCATCATGCAAAAGAATTCTGGCATTGAATTAAAGGTCACGCGAGTCATGCATGATTATAGTGGATTAAAAAACCTAGACTCTCTCTATAAATAGAAAGTTTATAGAAAGAAAAGGGAGGGGGGAGGTTGGTGAAGCAATAATAGAAAATAAGAGAGCAATCAACATGAGCAGAAACAAAAGAGAGAAGAGCCAGAAAAAGTAAGCAACCATTTCTGGGCAGAACAAAATAGCTGAGGTAGAAAACGGGAGCTAAAGTCAGGGATCGTAGGCAAGGCCAGTGGAGTAAAAACAGACAGCGATCACATTAGGCAGGAGATTCGCTGCCACTCTTCTTTGTTCGAAAGTTCTTCATTCTGTTTGCTGAACTTATTTCATCTATTTGTTGAACTTATTTCATCTGTTTATCGCTTTTATTTCTCTATTTACGATTAAATATGGGATTGAAGTAATGAATATAATGAACAATTCTTATTCCATTATGGGCTAATTGTTTATTCTTAAGGATTAATGGATCTAATTTAATCGATTATGCATGATTGAACTACTGTTTGGTTGTCTTGTTATTTTCTATAATTTTTGAACAAGGTTACAGTTACAATCAATTGAAAGACGAGCAAGGACCGTGGAACCTGCCTAACTTTTGTACGACTATGCCACCAACCCATTGGTGAGCCGCTAGGGGTAGGCAGAGCAAAAGAAAACCTTTTAGTGAAACTGCTATTTGGTTCTAGCAAGCTTGGTGGATCCTCCCCCCGAGCACATGGCATACTCAACCGATGCGGCTCGTGCAGGCGTGCGTAAGTGCATGCGTGCACGCGGGGATGCGTGCGTGGATGCATGCTTGCGCGTGTATACGCGCGGAGGAAGGGACAGGTGATAAGGAGCTTGGCTGACGAAAGGGAACGAACTTGATTTCGTTTCCAGGATTGGATTCAGTCAGCATCACTCCTTCCTTTTTTCTTTTGTCGTGACGCTTTGGTTGCCGACAAACGCTTCCAAAGGCGACCCTTTTAAGTTTTCGGCTCGATGTAAGAGTTTGTCCAGTTTTGCATTATTTTGATATTAAACGAATAATCAAGAGAAGAAGTTTAATATTAGAACAAGAAATTATAAACTCTTAAGTTATGAATTAAAAATATATTAACTTAAGTGGGTAATTATCAGTTGGGTTTAAATAATTGATTTGGATAATAGACTTGTAAAATATGAAAGTTAGATCTAGTTTATTATTTGATTAAATTTTAAAACGTAATTGTTAATTTTAGTAAGACAATTATTATATTAATTTGCCTTAGTCATACATAGGAGATTAAATTAATGAAATTAATTTCTTAAGAGCTCACTCCATTGATTAATCAACTATTCTTTTTTTCAATTAAATTAGTTTATTTTTTATTTAATTTTGTTTTAATTTATTTAAATCATTTTCTCAACAATTTGGGTTAGAGTGTTTAGGATTGCATTTACTTTTATTTAAAGTTAATTTGAGTAAACTAATTTCATCTCCTTGAGAGACGACCCTGGGTATTCGACTATAATTACCTCGTATACTTGCGAGTGGGATAACTTAGGTTTTCAGAACTTAGTTTGACACAACAAGTTTTTGCTGCCATTGTTGGGGAGGTGTTTAGTGTTTAAACTTTAATTAATTTTGATCGTTTTGTCTTTTTATGCATACATTTTTGTTGTGTTATTTTATTGATTTGTTTTGTTAATTTTTGCTATTAATTCATTGTATGCTAGGAATGAGGTCTCTAGAAAGTGAACTTGTTCCCTTTGTTGACAACATGTATCGAATAAAAGGACCTCAAGGGGACTTTGAAAATAATCTCAAAGAACCCAAGCCTGAAGATCGAGTTAATAAAGTTAATAACCAAAAGATGGGTGAAAGGCAGTTAATAATGAAGGCGTACTCCAGACCAGTGATTGGTACTGCCACTTTATGCATACGTTTGAGAGAGGCAGCCAGAAACTATGAATTGAAGAGCATCCACTACAATATGCTACCATTATTCTATAGAGTTCCTAATGAAGACCCTTTAAACTTCATTCGGGAATTTTATACCACTCTCCAGACATTTCTTTTGTACGACTTAAACGTAGATCGACTTAAAATGAGATGCTTCCTGTACACATTGAAAGATCAGGCCAAGACATGATTGATGACCCTTCTATTTGATTCATTGACTATATGGGAGGAGGTATAAAACAAATTCATGGGAAAATTTTATTCCCATAAAAAAACCTCTGAGTTGCAAACGAAAATAGCTACCTTCAGTTAGATGGAGGGAGAGCCATTCCATGAGGCGTGGGAACGTTTCAAGCTCTTGCTAATATAGTGTCCACACCATCATTTTCCACTTCACATGCAAAACCAATTCTTTTATGATCGATTAACACAATAGTGTCAATACACAATAGACAATGCAGCAAGAGGAGCTGTGGGAGAGAAGAATATCGAAGAGGCATACCAAATATTTTAAAATGTTAGGGGCCAATTCTCAATAAAAGAGCTTGAGGGCAAGAAATGCTAGAGTTCATGAAGTGAACTCGGACTAAGAAATGACTATGTAATTGGCTGAGTTAACAAAGTATGTGAAAATGTTAACTATGAGACCACCCCAAAACTTTCTAAATCAAGAGGTATGTGGTATATGTGGAATTTATGGTCATGAAGCTAATATTTGTTCATATTCTTTTTAATCTTTTGCAGGTGAGAAAGAACAAGCGAACTCACTTAATGGTTTTCAACTGAGGGTGTGAAATGATCCATATTCGCACACTTACAACCCTGGTTAGAGAAACCACCCTAATTTTGCTTGGAAGACCAACAATCCACCAGTGCAGCCCCAACCATAATATCAGAATTTTCAGAGGAAAAAATAGTTTTAGGGGTAATCCTCATATGAGAACCTACCAAGAAAGCCTTCTTTAGATGAAAGTCTAAATGCATTTATTCAGGCAATAACTCAAAATTAAGAAATAAACAATAAGAGATTTGACTGCTTGGAAGCTTCTATAAAGAGGGTTGAAACTCAAGTAGAGAAACTCGTTGCTCAAATGCAAAATAATCAAAAGGGAAAGTTGCCCAACCAACCCAAACAAGCCAAAGCAGTTGTTATTCTAAGAAGTAGTAAAGTGATTGATAATCATATTGAGATTTCTTCTGATCTATCTGATGCAGATAATCAAGAAGAGAAGAGCCTCATCAAAGAAAAAGATGAGCAGAATGAGGTAAGCATTAGGCACGACTCTTCAAGTCACGTTTAGAAAGGTGAAATACTTGGGCATGTAACCTAAGGAAAAGGGTTAAAGCTTTATAAGCCGACTGACCCTTATAGACCACCAATTCTATATCCAAGCCGCCTTAAGGACTCAAAACAAGATGAGCAGTTTTCTGATCTGTATAACATGCTTTCTAAAGTTTATATTAATTTACCTTTATTAGATGTGATTATGAACATTCTAGCTTATGTGAAACTCTTCAAGGAACTAAGCACCAAAAAAGAGAAGTTTGAGCTAAACAAGAAAGTGATAGTTTCAAAAGTAGCAAATGCAGTTCTTCAGTAGCAATTACCCTCCAAATTGAAAGATCCAGAAAGTATTATTGTGAAAGTATCAATGGGTAATGGTGATGAGGTTAAAGGTATGCTTGACCTTAGAGCAAGTATAAACCTTACAACTTACTTTGTTTATGTGAAATTAAATCTAGGACAGTTAAGACCTACAAACATATGTTTACAATTAGCTAAAAGGTCAATCCGTTATCTAAAGGAATAATGGAAGATGTGTTAGTGAAGGTTGGGGGATTGATTGTCCCCGTAGACTTTGTTGTCTTAGACATGGGGGGAGTAAAAGAGTAAGAAAAGGAGCACATCATACTCCTAGGGACACATTTTATAGCCATCACCAATACCTTGATTGATGTGAAGAACAAAAAATTGACCATGACTATTTTTGTAGAAACAGTAGTATTTTCAATATTTAATGTTAAAGTTAAACTTATTCCTACTACTACTATTTATGAAGAATGTTCTCTTGTTGATCAAATTAATGTTGCATATCTTGATTTTGCTTTGTAGGAAGAATAAGAAAAGGAGTTGGACTTGGTGAAAGAAATTGATGAGTACCGCCAATTGCTAGATGATGCAACTGAAGGAGAGTTCGGCAAATTCTTAAAGACAACTCCCAATGAAGAGAAGAATGTAGACCGACCAAAAGTAGAACTAAAAAAGTAACCTGAGAATTTGAAATATGTGTTTCTAAGAGAAGGGGAAACATATCCTACCATTCTTGCATCCACTTTAGATGTTGACCAAGAAAATAGGACTTTGAGTAAGATTAAAAGATTGAAAAAAGCTATAGGATGGGGTTTGAGTGACATTAAGGGAATTAGTCCCCTGTGTGCTAATCTAGTGAGAGAGACCTAAAAAAGACTAGACCTTAATATGTGGGAGGTAGTGAAGAAGGAAGTTTTGAACTTACTCGATAAGGGAGTGATCTATCCAATTGTGGATAGTGAGTGGGTAAGCCGAGTTCATGTAGCTCCAAAAAATCAAGCATTATTGTTGTTAGAAATGATAAAAATGAGTTAGTGCCTACTAGGATTACCACTGGATGAAGAATGTGTATCAATTACAGGAAACTGAATGCGATTACCAAAAAGGACCATTTTCTTCTCCCTTTTATTGATCAGATATTGGATAAAATTTATGTACAGGAGTTTTATTATTTTCTTGATGGTCTTTCAGGTTATTACCAGATACCGATTGCTTTTGAGGACTAAGCAAAAATGATATTTACTTGTCCATTTGGGATGTTCGCTTTCAGGAGGATGCCATTCGATTTGTGTAATATGCTTGCATCATTTCAAAAGTGCACATTTTCGATTTTTTTAGGCATGATTGAGGACTTTATCAAGGTATTTGTTGACAATTTCTCATTCTTTGGTGCCTTTTTTTATGATTGTCTAAATAAGCTTACTCGAGTACTTGAAAGACGTATTGAATGCAACTTGACTTTAAGTTGGGAAAAGAGTCATTTTATGGTAAAACAAGAAAGAATCTTAGGTCATATGGTGTCAAAAAAGGGAAATTGAAGTTATAGAAAAACTCCACCCACTTCTGTCAAGGGTATTAGAAGTTTTCTAGGAAAGATGGATTTTATAGTAGGTTTATCAAAGGTTTCTCTAACATAAGTTGTCCTGTGTCAACTGTTAGCCAAAGATGTCAATTTTAATTTTAATGAGGAATGCCTTAAAGCCTTTAATATTCTTAAAGAAAAATTAATATTTGCATCGATTATTGTAGCCCCTAATTAGTCTTTACATTTTGAAATTATGTGTGATGCTTCCGATTTTATTGTGGGAGCTATTTTGGGCCAAAAAGTTGAGAAATCTTTGTGTGTATTATGCCAGCCTAACTTTGAGTGATGCACAACTAAATTACACAGCCACTGAGAAAGAATTGTTAGCGGTGATTTTTGCATTTGAAAAATTCAAATCTTATTTGTTAGGGTCAAAGGTTATAATCCATTCTAATCATGCAGCTTTTAGATATCTTTTGACCAAAATGCATGCAAAACCATGGTTAATCAGGTGGATTTTGTTGTTACAAGAGTTTGATGTGAAAATAAAAGATAAACAAGGGAGTGATAATGTTGTTGCAGATCATTTGTCTAGGATAGCTCTTGAACAACAAAGGAGGTATGTAATTGTTGAGAACTTTCTTGATGAGCAGTTATTTGTTATTAATAAAGTGCTTTGGTACATTAACTATGTGAATTATCTTGCTTATGGCATTTTAAGTTTTTAGGAAAGGAAAAGATTTCTTCACTTAAGTAGGTACTATTTTTGGGACGATCTATACCCCTACAGGATTTGCAAAGATGAAATCATTTGAAGGTGCATTCGAGAGGAAGAACAGGTAAGTGTCTTGACCTTTTATCATGAACTCCACTGTGGATGCCATTTTGGAGGGCAAAAAACTGCTTCTAAGGTTCTTCAAAGCGGTTTGTATTGGCCAATTTTGTTTAAGGATGCTCATTTCTTCTGCTTAAAATGTGATAAATGCCAATGAACTAGAAATATAAGTAGAATAAATGAAATGCCCATAACTAACCAATTAACTGTTGAATTATTTGATGTTTGGGGTATTGATTTTATGGGACCTTTTCCTAAATCATTCGGGTTTGAGTATATACTCATTGTAGTTGATTACTTGTCTAAATGGGTAGAAGCAATGCTCACTCAAACTAACGAGGCTAGTGTTGTTGTTAAATTTGTGAGGATAATATTTTTAGCAGGTATGGGATTCCACGAGCAATTATAAGCGATGGAGGAAGTCATTTCTACAATAAGCCTTTTGAAAAGCTTGTGAGGAAATATGCAATCACCCATAAGGTGGCGATCCGATACCATCCGCAAACATTTGAACAAGTGGTAACAAATAACAAGCAAATTAAGGGGATTTTGGAAAAGGTTGTGCGCCCATCAAGGAAGGATTGGTCAACAATGTTAAATGATGCACTATGGGCATATCAAACAACTTACAAAACTATTTTAGGGATGAGTCCCTATAAGCTAGTTTTTGGGAAAGCTTGCTATTTGCACGTAGAGGTTGAGCACAAAGCACTGTGGGCAATTAAGACAGTGAACATGAACATAGATGATGGAGGAAGGAAGCGTTCTTCAAATCTCATAATTGGATGAGCTCTGCATTGAGGCTTATGAGAATTCACGAATTTGCAAAGAATGAACAAAATGACTTCATAATAAGGGTCTTATAGGAAAATTGAAATTAAGGTGGAATGAGCCATTCGAAGTAATAAAGGGTTTCCCATATAAAGTCATGGAACTGAAAAATTCGAGAAAGAAGGAAACCTTTAAAGTGAATGGCCACTTAGTGAAACCATATTGAGATGGAGTAATTGAGAAGAAAACAGTAGAATCAATCACTTTGAGCAACTCACCTAGAGCGTGACTATTGAGGGTCCAGCTACAAGACGTTAAAGAAGCACTAAAGGGAGACAACCCATATAATTTCCTTTTTTTCAATTATTTGTTATCCCTTTTTAGTGAATCTCGACTTAGTCTACTTACTTTGTGTGCACAAGCTTGGAATCATACAAGAAACTATTGAGAATTTCAAAAAAAATAAAAAAAATCAAAAGCCACTAGGCACCACAATTCAAGAGCATGAGATTAAGAATGTGATTCTTCCAAAAATAAATAGAAAAATAAAAAAGGAGTCATGCCCATGCAACAAGGATCAAGGGCGTGACTATAAGAGTCATACGAATGAGCCCTCATCTTGCGGGTGTGACTCATCCTTTAAAAGACTTATCCAACCCTAATTTTCAGTATTATATTTTTCTTCCTTGCACCATTCTCCCCTCTACACAATGCACCACCAAGACTCCACATAACGCCACACTCCAACATTAACCCAGCGCGCCACCACCGCTCCAGCACCAACCCAGTATGCCACTAAGCCGTCTATGCAACGTCACATTCCAACGCCACATGCAAAGCTTCTCCTAGTTATAGGTTCACTGGAGACATCCATGACCTTCATCTTCTCAACCATGCGGTGACTAGATACTAAATTCAGGTATCATATGCTTACATTTTCAAACAAAATAACACAAGCAAAGGTATACACTTCTCAAAGACCGTCATATTATTCCCAATATATTTTTAGATTACAAAGTAATTGATGAGTTAGGAATAGTTGATAGAGTTTATGAATTGTTGCTAAATGTCGGTTAGGATAGGTTTTTTGAATTTAAGAAAAATTCATACGTGGAATTGACTTTAAATTTTCTGATTACTTTAGAAGTGGCAATGAAACTACTGTTAAGGATACGGTGAGTAGTTTGAAATTTTGATTGATGAATAAAACTCATGTAATCACTTTGAATGTGTTAGATCCTATTTTTGGATTTCCAGATAATGATTCGTTTGAATATGATGAGGATTTTTGGGCTAGACAATTTCGGACCTAAGTAATCAATCGTGGAAAAATATTTTCTCCAAGTCGGTCCAAATCATCTACATTAGTGGACCCTGCCTTCGCTATATCAACAGACTTTTAACTTTTACAATATTTGGTAAAGGAGACAGCGAAATTATTCATTTTGTAGTGTATGGTGTATGCTAAACTTTTTAATGTAGGGATATGGTTAAGTGCACATTTAAGTGATGTGGCTATGGCGAGTGCAGGAAATATAGTAGTTGGAGCATTTGTGACTGAAATTGTAAAACATCTCGGCTTACTAATAAGGAGAACACCTATGTAACTAGTTTCAGGCAACTCGATTTTGGACTTGAACTCTTTGGTGGCTATGAAAGTTGCCAAGAAACAAGGAGATTGATATGTTCTTCTCGATGACTACAAAGAAGAAGCTTTGAGTAGTAAACAAGGTCAAGTTGAGGAAGTTGAAGCTGCTCAAAAAGATGATGTTTTGCCACCTAAAGGAATACAATAGAATAATTGCTTCCGAGGATTACCAATCACTGTTAGATCAATTCAACGCCTTTTAGTCCCAATTCAAAGATCATGTAACCCAATTTAGAGCATTTGAAAGACAAGAAAATGAGAGGATGCACAAAATTGAGGCTAACATGGTGGAGGTTAGGAACTTCATGGCCAATGTGAATGCTTGCTTTGGATAACCACTGCGCCCACCTTAGTATTGTATTTCTATCCTTTTTCTTTTTATTGCTTGTTAGTGTTAATTTCTTATGGTTTTACTTTTTGTCTTGTTTGATAGTTGTTTTGTGTCTTAGGTCCCTCTTCTATTTTCTTATCACATTGCAGACAACGTGATATTTAAGTGGGGGGAGTAGTAGTTTAATTTTAAAAAAATGTGTGTTATATGTTTTTCTCATTTAATAGTTAGAAATGCATTGTTATTAAGTAAAATTGATCAGAATTGGAAATTCATAATATGAGTGAATAATTATACTTGCATGCTTAGGCAGATTGACTTGGATCTTGATTAAAAGGACATTAACTTGTTGTGATAGATGAATGATACTTTCTTTAGTAAGATTTTAAGCCTTTTTGAAATATTAAATACCAAAATCAAGCGTTCTTTGTTGAGAGTGCTCTTTCATGATTAAGGAACTCTAAAGCTTGCTTGCGAATACTATTTAAGATCACATAATCTTATGCAAACATTGAAATGATGAAAACAATTGAGATTTACGCCTTTATGCTTAAAAAGCCACTATAATTTTACCTTTAATGAGTCCCTTTTGAGCTTAACATGAAACTCTTTCTTTCTTTAAACCCAAAATATGAGCCTTAACCTTGATTATTTATCCCCTTCATTATACCTACCATAAGCACAAGTTGAGCATTTCAAATGGTATGACTGGGTTTAGGGAAAAATTGCTTAAATAAGTGTGCATGAATCATAGCATATAGTTGGCTATTGAGTTAGGAATAGGTATGGCTATAACAACTTTTATCTCTCCTCTACATTTTTCCTTTTCTAAACTTGATCTCCTTGTTCCATATAAATTACAAAAATAAAAAATAGTAAAGAAAAGGAGGGAAGATAAGGCAACCAAAAAATGAAAAGAAAGAGGATAGACACATTAAAAAAAAGCAAAAAAGGGAGGAAAGCTTATTTTGTCAATTGAAAGGAAAGAATTGAGTGTTTTATGCTTCATATAGAACCTATTTTAAATGCTCAATTAGTTTTGTGGTTAAACTTTGATTTTCTTTTTTCTTACCTTTGCCCTACCTTATTATAACAAAAAAAAGACCTTCAGATTGATGCTTGTGTTTGATATGAGTGGTGGAGATTGGATTAGTAAGCAAGCTTATGGTAGATGCCTTACATGAAATGAATGATTAGTGAATATATCCTACCCTTAAACATTTGAGAGGATGGAGAGTGGAGTGAGTGTCTATCACAATTGCTAATGGTTATTTGAAGTGAAATACTTGTTACTTTCGGCTAAAGTATGAGAAGAATAACTTATTCATGAAGTATTATGAGTTTCAAGTTCTTGGGTTATGTTTATTAAAATGATTCTTGATATCTTTGACCATTATTTGGGAACAAGGATGTCAATGGGCTGAGCCACTCCTGGCCCGACCCTACTCGACCCCAAGTCTGTGGGCCGGAGTTGGCCAGTCTGTGGCCCCGACCCATCCTTATTTTTTAAAAAATATTTACAAAATAATGTCATTTTTGTCGTTATGATCAGGCCACGAGTTGGCCCGTGCTCGACCCATGGGCCGATCAGGCTGAACTATTTTGACTTGTGACCCGTACGTAGCCCAATCAACCAAGGCCAAAATCGAACCGGACCTGGCCAAAATCGAACCGGACCTGGCCAAAATCGACATCCTTATTTGGAAATATTGTTGTTTCCATTATTTGTTCTTTGTATAGTTTAGTTTTCTCAAATTTTCTTGAGGACAAACATCATTTAACTGTAGGGGACTTGTGTCTAATTTTTATTGATTTGGCTTTTATATGCTAATTTTGGTTAAAAATTCCTACCTTGTAATCCAAATTTGAATGAAATTAGTTCTGTGGAATTGTTCGTTAATATTGTAGGAAAAGAAAGAAATTGGGCAAAAGTCACCCGGGTGATAGAAGTGTCATGTGCGTGACAAAGATGTCACCCGTGTGACATAAGTGTCATGCACGTAATAGTGAGTATCACATGCGTGACAAGGGGAGTCACCACCATGCAAGAGTTCTCACCATGGTGTAAAAGAATTCTAACACTGAATTAAATGTCACGCGAGTCACGCATGATTACAGTGGATTAAAAACCTAGACTCTCTCTATAAATATAAAGTTTATAGAAAGAAAAGGGGTGGTCGGTGGAACAAGAATATAAAGTAAGAGAGAAATCGACATGAGCAAGCATAGAAGAGAGAAAAGCCAAAAAACGTGAGCAACCATTTATAGGCATAATAAAGATAGCTAAGGCAAAAAACGAGAGATGAAGCCAGGAAGCTTGGGCAAGGCCAGTGGAGTAAAAAAAACAGCAATTACGTTAAGCAAGAGATTCACCACCACTTTCTTCGTCAGAGAGTTCTTCATTCTGTTTGTTCAACTTATTTCATCTATTTATCACTTTTATTTCTCTATTTACTGTTAAACATGGGATTGAAGTTAATAAATATGAAAATAGTTCTAATTCCATTATGGGCTGATTGTTTATTCTTAAGGATTAATGTATCTGAGCTGAAGCCAAGGAGCGTGGGCAAGGCCAGTGGAGTAAAAACAAACAACGATTATGATGGAAAGGAGATTCACCACCACTCTTCTTCATCTGAGAGTTCTTCATTCTAATTATTGAACTTATTTTATCTGGTTGTTTAACTTATTTCATATGTTTATTGCTTTTATTTCTCTGTTTACTGTTAAACATAGGATTGAAGTTAATGACTATGATGAACAATTCTTATTCCATTATGGGCTGATTATTTATTCTTGAGGATTAATGGATCTGATTTAATTGATTGTGCATGACTGAATTACTATTTGGTTGTCTTATTATTTTATATAATTTTTGAATTTATTGCATGTAAGAGTTTGGCAAGCTTTTTGCATTATTTTGATATTAAATGAAAAATCCAGAGAAGAAGTTTAATATTAGAAAAGGAAATTATAAACTCTTAAGTTATGAATTAGAAATATATTAACTTAAGTGTTTATCAGTTAGGTTAAATAATTGATTTAGATAATAAACTTGTTAAATACGAAACTTAGATCTAGTTTATTATTTAAATCGATTTTATTGTTAATTTTAGAAAGACAATTATTCAATCAATTTGCCTTAGTCATGCATAATAGATTAAATTAGTGAAATTAATTTCTCAAGAGCTCACTACATTGATTGATCAACTGTTCTTTGTTTCCAATTAAATTAGTTTACATTTTAGTTTATTTTGTTTTAATTTCTTTAAAATCTTTTCTTAACAAATTGAGCTAGAGTGTTTAGGATTGCATTTGCTTTTGTTTAAAGTTAATTTGAGTGAACCAATTTCATCTCCTTAAAAGACGACCCTAGGTATTCGACTACAATTACCTCGTATACTTGCGAGTGAGGTAGCCTAGGTTTTTAGAACTTATTTTGGCACAATAAAGTTATATCTAATATTACGATATATAATGTAACAAATATTCAAAAACTAACTCTAAGATCTCCTCTCAAGTTGGAGCATGAAGATCTTTAATGTCAACTTACAAATAAGAAAATATTATTGGCCACATTCAAATGCTTTAGTTAATATATATGTCATTGGAAATTGAATTAAAAGATATTGCGTACCAATGGTGCCAGATTGCAAGTGATCAAGAATAAAATGATGGTTGATTTTAATGTGTTTACTACACTTATAGAAGATGAGATTAGGAGTTGCAATGTAAAAGCGTTGATTAAGAATGAGACAAAAAGATTAACAATTAGACCACATAACCATATTAGCTCATTAGTTGTAACAATTATAAAGCAATATTCTAATTCTATAGAACATGAGACAGTGGGTTATTTCTTAGATTTCTAAAAGAAAAGAACAACACTAAAAAATAAAATAACTTGTAATAGATTGTTGAGTCATGGGACAACTTGCTCAGTTGATATCACAATAAGTTTTTATATGAAAATCACCATTTAAGGG
>JANITX010000008.1:50878828-50888947 GCA_027564395.1 Erythroxylum ulei
AGGAATTTGAAGTAAAAAACTTAGGGCAGCTTAGATATTTTCTTGGCATGGAAGTAGCTCGATCCAAGAAGGGAATTATGGTGACTCAAAGAAAGTACATTTTTGATTTATTAAAAGAAACAGGTTTAAGTGGCTGTAAACCTTGTGATACACCAATGGAACTAGGAAAAAAACTTGGACAGCCCGAAAATGGTGTTCCAGTAAACAAGGAAAGGTACCAGAGACTTATTGGGAAACTAATTTACTTATTTCACACTAGGTCAGATATAGCATTTGCAGTGAGCTTATTAAGTCAATTTATGCACTAATCGTATGAAGAACACTTGGAAGCTGTTATCAAAATTTTGAAATATCTAAAGGGGTGTCCTGGTAAGGGATTGTTCTTTGAGAAGAAGGAAGAAAGAAGCATAGAAGTCTATAGGGATGCAGACTATGCTGGCTACATTACTAACAAAAGATCAACATCAAGCTACTGCACTTATCTATGGGGGAATATGGTAACATGGAGAAGTAAAAGGCAAAATGTAGTAGCTAGGAGTAGTGCAAAAGCTGAGTACAGGGCCATGGCTCAAGGAGTGTGTGAAGTCTTATGGCCCCGAAGAGTTATGTCTTAAGTTACATTTGGAAGTTAAGCCTCCCATGAAGTTGTATTGTGACAATAAGGCATCCATTAATATTGCACACAATCCAGTACTTCACAAAAGGACAAAGCATATAGAGGTTGATAAGCACTTTATCAAGGAAAAAATGTAAGAAGGAAGCATATGTATTCCATTTGTTCCTACTAAAGAACAGAGAGCAGGTGTCTTCACAAAGGGGCTGTTCAGACAACCATTTGAAGAGCAATTTAACAACTTGGGCATGATAGACATCTTTGCACCAACTTGAGGGGGAGTGTAGAGAATCCCGTAATAATAGATAGTCCTTTAATTAAGGGATTATTCTTAGAGATTATCCTTAGCTGTAATATCTAGCCATATTAGGGATATTTCCAAATAAGGAGTCTTCCTAAATTAGGAGACTACCAAAACTATGTACCCTAGCTTTATATAAGAACCTATGAGTCTATAGCATATGCAGATAATAACTTTCAATATATATCGAAGTTGTTACAGGAACTAACACAATTGTGTAACAAGTCTGGAGCTTATGATATATATGCTCCAACTTGCGGGAGAGTGTTAGAAATTATGATTTGATTAAGAGGATTGTTAGGGATTGTGATTGTGATTGTGATTTGATTGGATTATAATTGTAACTTACTGTATATCTAATCTGGTATATAAAGGGAGTTGTAGCTCTGATTTTTCATGCTCTCACAATCCCTCTTCTTATATGTTATGATTCTCCTTAAAGAACATTGCTTAGTGATTAGGTTTTAAGTATTTACTTGTATTGTCATCAGTCAAACAATTAATCATTGATTTTCTCTCTTTGAAGGTCACTATAAAAGATTTTTATAATCAATACGAAGGCTACTTTAGGAATTATAAGTTTCACACTAGTAGATTCAATCTCATGCTTTCCCCTTAAAAAACTTTTGAAATATAATAGTTGGAGAAAGGCCACAGCCTTGTAAAATAAGAATAAAGAAATAATATATAACAATATGAAATAGATTTTCCAAAAGAAGGAAAAGTTTACTATTTCCAAAAATAGAGAATTACCTCATCAACTGCATTGTCAAGCAACTCAGCAATTGCTGAAAAACAAGAAAGATAGCAACTCATATATGGTCATTTCAACTCCCAAAATTAAGTTCACGTGTTGGAATAGAAAACATGATTGGCTAAACTTACCGCCAAAGGCCCACTTATGTGAAGTTGCATTTGAATGAAGAAACAAGGGGTGGACATGAAGATAACTTTTGTTGCCTGTCACCACAAATACCAGAAGAATAAGAAACCAAAGGAAAGACAATAGATCAAGATCAATAGATGTCATCTAACATGTTTTCTATGTGGTGAAGAAGTTACCATCCAACTCAGAAGGAAAGCCAAGAAAAGACAATAAGCAACAAACTTTTTGAGAAAGTCAATGATAAGAAGGGCATTTTATTGGAATTAATCTGTGGAAAACCTATTGTCCCTATGTTAACATCATTTTATGAGAAAGAGCTTCATACTTTGCACTGTGACCTTGGGACCATGCGCATCTTCATAGATTCCAGCTTTCCAAAATTGCCGACAAATTGGTGCTGCACAGATGGTTGATCGAGAAGAAACACCAGTGTCATGCCCTGGAGATTGTCCCTGCTCCAATACACTAGAGCTACTTTGACCATTACTTACGTCATTTGAGACTTTATTTTCTTCGGATTCTTGTCTTGTTGCTTGGACTACAAACTTTGGGCGCTTAGCTAATAGGGTCTTGTCATTTTTTTCAGCTTGCACTCCACTATCAATTAAGTCTAGCTCCAATTTTACAGCTTTCATATTGACGAGCATTCGAAGTCAACCATCACTACATGTAAGCACAATATATGTAAACCTCTATCTTGGACAACATGATTGATAACATATTGACATGTGGCTATAGTAAACATGCTAACATAAGACAAAAATGCATATTATGACCTAAGAACAAATTGGATCAAATGTAGAGAAACGAAAACTAAGAGAACGAAGAAGAGTTTAGTAATGTCAAAAGAGAATTTCTCAAAGAAGCACCTTCACAGTGATTTTTTTTTTTAAGCAAGAGCCCACACTACTTTGAGTACAAGATCATTTTCCTCGAGATTAATTAACACATAAGATTACAAATCAAACGGTTTAATTTTAGTCTTAAGGGGTCGCATTGTATTTGAGAATGAACTTTAATTATACAACAATCTTTAAAGATCCCTTCACCATAGTCCATGCCAGTACGGTAAGGGCAAAATAAACAACCCTCAAACACTTTCAAATGCTAAATGCTCTTACAAACACAACACTACTAAGGAAAAGATAAAGCACTTAGCCACCTTTTCACTACCAAAGCCAAAGCAACAAAATTAAGTTTTTCAACCTTACATTACTTCAACCAAGACAACCATATTCGAATCATCAACTTCAACTATGTCAATTTTAAATATCAAATTTATTCTAATCATCAAGCTTTGCGATATTAAGTGATCAACAAAAAGCTAAACGATCAACAAATCAGGTGGAATTCTTTCTTTAATCAATTTAATTTTATATTCAAACATAAGTCTAGACAATCTAATATTCCAACCAACACTAAGTGATCTCTACTTTCAATTTTCAGCACTCAAGAATAGATTTAGAACTGAATAATTGAATCATTTCCAATCCTTAATTTATTCCAAGGGCAATAATGCAATCCTATTGTTAGAAAACCTTATAAAAATGACTATGGAGGATATTTTGTCAGAGATAAGGCTTTAGCAATAATGAGTGCTTGTTATTATTAATAAAAAATATACGGAGATGTGGAGATATTGATGAAAGATATCTAACTAGCTTGTTTGGCAAAAGCAAAGATTGAAATATTGGTTCATATACTCCTTTACCTAAATCAAATGTCCGGTGGGAACATTTTGAGCATGAATTTCTTTTTGGTATTTTCTCAGAAAGCATTGATTTTAGTTATGATGTGATGGATTGATTTCTACAAAAAGACACCTTATTTTCTATCAACAACAATAACAACAACATCTAGTGGAAGTCCCGCTGAGATATAGAATCTAAAGAGGTCCGATAGTACGCAACCTTACCCCTACTTAGTAGAGAGGCTGTTTTCGATAAACACATTTTATTCTGTATCACAAAACATCAAATGCATGCACATTGTGACATCATAACGTATTGCAACATTCTGTATGAGATGGCTATCAAAGTTTCATATTAAAAAAAGAAATGATATGAAAGGATTTACAAATCAATAGTACATGACTAATAGTCAACTCCGAACACGTCTCAATTGAATTGTTCAATAGAATTAGAAGTAAAATTGATACTAAAATCCCACATTACAAAAAAGAGACAATTGCTAACTCTTTTTTATCAAATTGTTCAATAAAATTAGCAATAGAATTGTTGATATCAAAATCTCACATTACAAAGAAGAGATAACGAAAGAATTTACGACTTCATAGTAGATGACAACTATAAACAAGAGATGATCATATTACGAAAAAAGGGATGAAAATATTTATAAATCAATAATACATGACTAATAGTCAACTCCTAATTCTTTATGAAATGGTTCAATAGAACTAAAAGTGGAATTGCTGATATCAAAATCCCATATTACAAAAAAGAGATGAGACAAAAGGACCTACAAGTTTATAGTATATGCTTGTTAATTAACTTTATTAACTTCTAACTATTTCTAATCAAATAGTTCAATAAAACTAAAACTGGAATTATTGATCACAAGATCCCATATTACAAAAAAGGAGATGACATCAAAGGATTTGTAAGCTACATAACTACTAGTCAGCTTCTAACTATTTTTGATCAAATAATTCAATAAAACAAAAGGTTGATTTAGGTTATCATTGAGTTAGTCAGCCAAGGACTCTTCATTCCTACCTTCTAAATTTTTGGGACAAACATATTTTTAGGCTTTCCACTTAATATTTGTTTCCTATTTCATTCTTCAAACTACTGAACCTTTTAATTCAATTCTTAAATTTTACCGATCACTCTATATTACAACTTTCGTTAATGTCCTTACCTTAAACAACATATTGCATCTATGGAATCCAAACTAGAGATACAATTAAAAATGACATATGTATTCAGCTTGGATGTTATGTAGGATTTTTTTGAATAATATAAAAAAAAAACCTTAACATGAAGTGATTAATAAAGCTCAATAACTGAATTACAGGGCTTAATAATTGAAAAACAGAAATAGAAAACAATATTATAGTTGAAAGATTGAAAATATACTTATCCCTTCCATTTTTTAAAAGAAAAATAATTCCAATTGGTCCTTAAACTCTTCTTAAAAGCTCACACAACACTCATCAAATGAGTCTTTTCAACTTCTATGAAAAATTCAATCAACACTTTAAAATTTTATTTTCATTAAATAAATTTTCAATTTAGTCGTTATCATTAGACATACGCCTTAGATAAGTTTATGATTAAAATTTACAAATTTACAGTTTGGTTTATGAAAATTAAATTTTAAGGTACTAAGGGTTTAGGATTTAGTGTTGAGTGGACTTTTAATAGAAGTTGAAGACTAATTGAATCCTTTTTCTAAAAACAGATGATATCTTTTCAAAGAAAGAAATGGCAAACAATACTATAATAAAAATCCATTTTCAGGAAAGACATAATAGGTTAAATGGGTATAAACTAAATATTTAGTTTTAGATCGGATATATTAGCCAAAAATATTCATGTAGGAAAGGAAAAGTAAATAACACAAAACTGCAGAGCTCCAGAGCTTCTTTTCTTCATCTGCGCCTAAACCTGCGGAAAAAAGACTGTACTCTACATTTCGAGAGTTAATCGACGGCAAAGCAATGCAAAGGTGTTCAACAAATGCGGCCATTAAAATGCAGGAAGCGGCTTAAAAATAGTTGCTCACGCAATTATAAGCAATCAAAACTCAATATATTGAAAACAAAACACCGCCCTCTAGTTTGGAAAAACAAAAGAAAATCTAACCAAAGCAACAACAGAAACAACAGCGCCAGCTTGAAATCCATATATAAAATAACCATTAAATCAGACATCAAATAAATCCAACCATTAACTATATTTCAGAAGTTCAAAAATAGAAGCAGGAATAGAAATCCATAGGCAATTCCTTATAAAGAACGGGACTCCCAGAAAGAAAAATAGAAGGAAGAGATAAAGGATTGGAAACCAGACTTTACAACTATTGTAAATTGAACCCATTACCTCCTCAAACTTCACTATTTTTGGATTGAAGGTTCCTTCTTGCATGGTCAATCAAACTCTCAGCAGGAACAAGTTCAAAACTTGGAAACTATTTCAAATCCAAAATCTCATTAAACCCTAAAATCAATTATGAGGAACAGCCAGAGAAACAACACTAAAACTTTTCCTCTCCTCTCTCCCTTCCCTTTCTTTTATGCTTTATATAAGTGGTTAAAAAGTTATTTATGGATTTCCTATTTTGTCCTCTGTTTTGCATAAAAATTTCAATTTCATTGGTACATAACTTGTAATTAATAGCATGACGAAGGCCAAAGTCAAAAGTATGGCTTGGGCACGTTAATTGATTATGACAAGTGTAAATGGGTTTTTGACATTTGTTGATTGTATGGAATTAAATCATCTCCACGTCAAAAAAAACTCTTTGATCTTTTTTAAAATTTTTGATAAAATATTTTTAAATTAGATTTAAAGTTAGTTTAGTGTAATTTGAAATATAACTTAAATTAAATTATTGATAAAATAATTTTATTTTTTTAACAATTTAAATTATACAACTCAAATCATAATTTATTGTATTTTAGACAATAGTGTAGGTATCATACCGATCGCCAAAAATTGGTACGATACCAAGCAATTTCGTATCGTGAGTTGGTACAAAAATACCAGTCACATGTCAGACTGAATTTTAATTTTTAAAAACAACTAGACTAAACTGTAAAAGTAACCTTAAATAATGAACTTACCTTCCGCCCATATGTTGTGTTATGATGTGTTTTGTTGAGTGTTGAGTGTTGAGCTCTGTTTTGGAAATCGGACCGGATCGGTCGGTCCGATCGGTTTGACCGGTGGCCGGTCAGCTATCCGGTTCGGTTTAACCTAAAAAATCAGTTTTTAATTGACCCGGTCAATTGACCGGTCGAACCGGTCTGACAATTAATTTTTTATTTTTTTATTTTTTTGGTATATTTTTATATTTTTTAATATTTTTAATATTATATATAATTAAATATAATTATTGCATAATTATGACGTCACACCGGTTCGACCGGTGGTTAAACTGGTCAAACCGATGACCAATAAGGCCTCCGGTTCGATGGTCGGTCCGAGTTTCAGAACACTGATACTGAGTGTTGAGTTAAATGAGTTGTTGTTGTGTGTGTGAGTGATTTATAGTTGTGAGTTTAGACTTTGTACTTTGGAAATTACATTTTAAAAATTAAGGATATCAAATACCTAGATACTAGAATGGATAGATGTGTTTATTTTGTCTTAATTTTAGAAATTGAGGAATGAGATTAAGGATTCTATAAACTATATAGAATTACAGTATTTGAAATTCAGAATTTTGGATGTGTTTTGTCATCTGTGTTATTTGAATTTTGGAAATCGGGGATTCATTCATTTATTATAAAATTGAAGTTTGTTTTATTGTTTGAAATTTGAGAAATATTGAATTAGATATTGGTCTTCATTATAAATTAGGTTACATATTATAAATTAATTTTGTAATATATGAAATAGGGTAGTTAATTTAGGTTGAATTATGTGATTACACGAATTAAGTTAAAGATGTGAGTTTATGATAGTTAGATATAATCACAGATGAGTTACAATTAATATAGTTAAATTATGTAATAATACAAAATGAGTTAAAGTTACAAATTTATGTAATCATACAAACTAGGTTA
This sequence comes from Erythroxylum ulei, assembly GCA_027564395.1. Lineage (NCBI taxonomy): Eukaryota > Viridiplantae > Streptophyta > Magnoliopsida > Malpighiales > Erythroxylaceae > Erythroxylum > Erythroxylum ulei. Next base: position 50,886,381 of record JANITX010000008.1, read on the forward strand.
TATATGTGAGTTTATGTTTGAAGCATATAATCACACAAAATGAGTTATATTTATGACTTTATGGTTGAATTATGTGATTATACAAATTGAGTTATAGATATGACTTATGAGTTTAATCACAAAAAATAAGTTATAGTTGTGAGTTATAGTTGAATTATTTAATCATACAAAATGGTTATAATTGCGACTTTATGGTAGAATTATGTAATTACATAAAAATGTGTTATAGTTGTGAGTTGTGACTTTACGTTTAAATTATGTAATTACACAAAATGATTATAGTTGTGAAAGTATAGCAATCAATGTATGTATTTAAAGTTTGGGTTAAGAAACATGATAATTTCTTAGATAGAGTGTGCTTAATTATCAAATTTTCTTAAGGAATCATTTATGTAAGTTTATGAAGGTCACTTGCATGCATGTATTATATGATTGTTGATAAACTATTGATGATCGATTTCTTCATGTTATTATACACAACTTGATTTTGATACAAAGTTATTAAGTTTAATATATGTCTTCATTTATTTTTATAGATAAATAAAGAGAAGGTTAAGTGTATTTGATAATTCAATCGCTTCAGGTATAGGGAGATTTGATGATCCATCCTAGGTCATACTAGATTGGTTCCTGAAATGAAGAACTATACTATTTCTTTATATTGTAACAAGCATTTGAAAGGTGAGGGGATCACTAGACTAAAGAAGCATTTAGTTGGGATCAAAGGTGATGTTTAGCCTTATAAGAAAGTGAGTTGTGATGTGAAATGATAAATGAAGACTTTGCTTTAAGAGTATCAACATTAGAAAGATAAAAAAGGTAAATATTGAAATACAAAATTGGCAGTAGAAGTTCTTTTGTTGGTATTCATGATGATAGTGATGATATTGAAGGTGGTAATATTTATACTCAACAAGAAGGAAATGTTGCACTTGATGTTAGGAAAAGAAGAAGACAAGTGTCTAATTTTTTTGCACTACGAATAACTCCTGAAGCTCAGCCTTTAATCCGTAATGCCTTACAATCTAGAGAAGCAGCTTATAATGCGGACATGCTAATGGCTAGATGGTGCTATAATTTAGGTATAGCATTCAATGCTGCATAATCTTATTATTGTCAGCATATAGTGAACACTATTACATGCTATTACCTCTTACGATCAAAGATACAAAGCTCCTTCAATTGATGACTATAGAAATAAACTTAATAAGTTTGTTTATAAAATAAAAAGTTATTTGGATCAAAGAAGAATGACTTGAGCTATTCACGAGTATTCAATCATATGTAATGCTTGGACAAATAAAATACATGAGCCCTTTTTTTTTATTCTACAAAAGGAACAATGATTTTGAAGTTTATTGATGCATTTAGCCTTATCAAGAATGCTAATACTCTATTTTAAATATTTGATGAAGTTATGAACCAAGTTAGGTCAGAAAATATTATTCAATTCATTACTGACACTGATTCTACTTATAAAGTAGCTGGAAGAAGATTACAAAGCAAGTATAATTCTTTGTATTAGACTCCTTGTTTTGCTTATTGAAAAATATAGAAGATGCTAGGTATTTTCTTATTATTGATAAGACTATGCAAAAAAGCAAAAAAGGTGTTCAAGTTCATGTATAATCATGCACGAGCCCTGAATCCAATAGTAGAAATTTGTGTCATCCTACTATTACACGATTTGCAACTAATTTTTTATCATTTTAATGTTTTATTCTGATGAAGAAGGAGTTGAGGCAAATGTTCACAAATAATAAATGAGTTACATATCAGCATGCTAGGAAAAATGTTAGATTAGAGGTTTCTAGAATTATACTTGAAAATAATAAATTTTGGTCCTAATATCAATTCATCATCTAAGGTTGTGAGCTTTTGTGAGGGTACTTCATTTGGCTAATAGTGACGAAAAGGCAGCAATAGGTTATTTTTATGATAACATGGAGAGGGCGAAGGAAGCAATCAAGACCAATTTGAAAAATAAGTCTTCTTTTTACATACCTTATCTTGTAGTCATTAATAAGAGATGAGAAAGGTAACTTTACTCTTCATCATTTGTAGATGAGGCATTTTTAAATTCTAGTGTCTATTTCATACCAAGTTTTATAAAGAAGCTTAAGTTAATAGAGGAATGCTATTAACTATTACAATAATTATTGTGTAATAGCCCAGATCACCCGCCCACAGATATTGTCCGCTTACCTCTCACGGTTTTACTCTTCCCACCCTTAGAAAAATGCGTCTTGTGGGGGAAAGGTATTTATACCATTATAAGGCATACTTCGTTCTCCTCTCAAATCGATATGAGACCTCACACTCTCCACCCCCCTTAGAGCTGGGCTCTCTAGCTGGCACAACAGTTCGGGTATCGGTTCTAATACCATTTGTAACAGCCCAGACCACCCGCCCACAGATATTGTTCGCTTTGGGTTGCCCCTATCATGTCATATAGTAAACACTTCCAATCAATGACATATTCCACCACTCCATTCCAACCAATTTCCTTCATTTAAGCTACATTTTATCAATTGTACAACTCATTACATTAATCCACCTCTTCTCCA
>JANITX010000008.1:50941045-50955858 GCA_027564395.1 Erythroxylum ulei
AGCAAGGAGCCACGCTCGAGTACGACGGTACGATGGTCAAGAGAGTTGGGTTCCGGAAACGGGATCCAGCAATTATACTTACTTTGCAATCTTCTTTTAGCTATCATTGTCAATAATAAACTGAATAATATTTTCTAGTCCAACTTTATTCACAACTTTATCAATATTTTAAATAAAGTATCAACATTCCTAACAAGGCTAGATATATCAATAGACTTCAAAAACATTTTTCCATTTGCAGAATAAACTAAAAAATTAATAATAGACTCATGTTTCCTATTTATCTTACCATCACACATGATTAAGCACCAAAATGTAACTCAAGTCATTATTCTTTCGTCCAAAAAACTTTAAATTTCATAAATAGAACTACTCAAAAGTTTATCTTTGTAGTCATCAATTGAAGAAGCTTTATATCCTAAACTGTAAGAGGCAATAGCACCTACCATAGATTGAAAATTATAAGACTAAGAAACATTAAATGTGATATATGAATCATACTAGTATCTAACTATTGTTATATCCACATTATGAGTCGCTTCTCTAGATTTATAAGGCACTACAAATTGAAAAATAACCTCCAGAAGTTGTTCAAGATGTAAAAAAATTAGACATATGTCTTCTTCTGTTCTTAACATCAAGTGCAACATTCCCTTCTTGTTAGGTAGGAATACTGTCACCTTCAAGATTCTCACTATCATCTTGAATACCAACAAAAAAATTCCATAACCAATTTCGTAATTCAATCTTTGCCTTTTAATTTTCTCATGTTATTACTCTTTATGCAAAGTCATCATTTGTCACTTCATTTCATTACTCACTTTTTTACAAAACTTCACATCATCTTTGACACTAACTAAATGTTTCTTTAATCTAATGATTCCTCCACCTTTTAAATGCTTATTACAAAACAAACAATGATTCTCCATTCTAGGAACTAATCTAGAATGAGCCCAAATTGGATCATTAAATTTTTCTGAAGTGTTAAATTATTAGAAGTACTTGAATTTCCTTCCATTTATCTATAAAAATAAATGAAGACATATGTCAAAATTAAATTTATAAATCCACATACTATTTTCTACAATGTATTTCTACCCATAAGATAAGATGATGAATGTGTCTTTGTTACTAATAAGATAAGTTTAATATTTGTAATTTTTTTTCTAATGACAACAATAAACAATATAAAAATGCAAAAATTTAATTTGTTAACTTAATTACATATATTAAATGATTTAATTATATATTAAATCTTATATTTAAATGATTAATCATATGTTAAATACTTTTTATATACAAATAATAATTAGTAAATTGTATGTTTCATATAAATTAATGAACAAGTTCTAATCTCATTTTTATGATATTAAAATAACAAATAATATGATATTGTTGAATTATGCACAATTCACAAATCACAAATTGACAATACTCAAATATTCTTCCATAATTCATACACAATATTATTTTGATCTCATTTCTACATAAATTCACAATGTCTAAATGTCATTGAAATTGAACCAACTTACAAAAACAATTCTAACTTTCAAATCCAAATTGTCTAATGCATATTTTATAAACAATTCACAAAATACATATGAAACAACCAAAATACAGTGTACTTATAATTCAAAGCAAAAACAAGCAACTTAAAACATACTAAAAAATCAAAAATTGCAATTAAGGGTCAGGTCGGGTTGGAATGGGTTTAGATCTAGATCTGAAAAGTTAAAAATCCTAATTTGTGGACAACATTTTGTCCAGCGAGCAGTTAGATTGGAGAAGACAACTTGCATCAACCATACGACCAGAGTTGTGATGGCAGTGGCGATTCAAGAGAACGACCGTAGGTGAAGGCTTGCAACGTGTGGTTAGGTAGGTGGTCTGACGGTGGAGACTGTACCATAATGTGATAGTGGATAGTGACATGACTTGCTAGACAGTGAGGAATAGCAACTACTATACCCCCTGCCCAATGCCCTATGTCACTCTTTGGTTTCAACCTTCCAATTTATTACATTGGATGATTGAGATTAAAGGAGTACAGGATAAGTACAGGGTACAAAAGATTAGGCTTCTCTGTCCCTCTTTGTTCTCAGTCATTCAAATTATTACATTGAATGGTTGAAATCAAAGGAGTACAGGGTAAGTACAAAATCAGAGGCACAGAATTGCAAGAGGGGTATTAGAGACGATGTTAGGGCTAAGACGCTTACTAGAGAGAATCGAGAGTAAAATGAGATACAAACCATAGGTGGTTAATTTTTAGTTTTAGAATATATATATATATATATATATATTTACAAATGAATCCCCCCAACCTTTTAAACTTTATAGTCCCGACCAGCTGATACCTAATGAAATTACCAGTACTGGCCAGTACCGACGTGGATACCAAATTGTGTAATTTCGCACCGTTTTCTAGCCAGTATAGTATCTTCCTGTCAATACCAGCTAGTACAATACAAAACTCACTTCATTGCTAATAAATATTTTAAAAATACTTAATTAAAAATTTAAAAGAATAAACTATAAAATTTTCTGGTTCATTTATACAAAAGTTTATACGAAAGCTTACACTACCAAGGACGTGACAATTAAATGGCTGTTTGTAAAGTAAAATTTCCACAAATAATGGGATAAAGAGGGGCGAGACGAGTGTCATTCTTCAATTCATTCCTTTGTAAAGGAATTAAGATCACTAGACTAGTCCATTGCGGAAAACATATTAAAGGTTCTACGGCAAACAGATGCCCCTAACCAACCAAATTACACTGTCAGATCAGTTGCATTGCAGACAGAAAAAGGAGAAAACAAAATCAACCATATCATCTTCTAATCCTTCCAAGCACTTCCCGTCACTCATAAGCCAGTTCTTCCTGTTTTCCTTTCAGTCTTTGACACAATTTTCTTTCATCCCCGGCACTGCTCAATTTGCATCACATGAGAAGAGGATGACTAGGAATATCTACAAGAAAACTACTACCTACACTAACATACCTGATCAGGTGAATATTTAAGATGGCATCATCGCTTCTAACACAACAAAAATCACAATCTCAAATTCTCATTCTTCAATCATATCCCCCATCTACTCGCTGCCGAGCTCCACCTCGCCTTGGATGACTCTGACCCCTCTCCCTGAACCTCGGACCAGAATTATAAGAACCATCTTTTGGAGGTTCAACCTCAATTGCTTTGGCATTGTTATGTGGCCCAACTGGCTGATATTCATAATGCCTTTGCCTTTCCCTGTTCGTATTATATTGCTTGTTATCTTTTCCAGATCCATTCCAATCCCCATGAGATTCTTGCTCCCGGCCAAAACGACTGTTCTGGTTTCCAGTTTTGCGGAAGCCAGAAGAAGGGCGATACTCATTTCGAATATCCACATTTGAAGGAGATGATGATTCAGCTGGGCTACCAGGTTGTCTTTTATGCATGCTTCCCTTCCTCTCTTTCTTCATCTCTTGAGGCTCAACATTTGAAGCTTCTTCCATATTTCCCTTTTCAGGTGCAGACTCATCATGCCCAACTACATATGCTACAGATGCTTCCCTGTCACTGAATTCCTTTTTATAGGGAATAACCAGTTCAGTAACATCCTGACCACTGTTTGACCTGCTTCCTCTTTGATTAGTGACCAAAGATTGCTGTGATTTAGGTTGCCAGTGAGAAGCCCCAGCAGGTCGATGTTCTTTTGAAGAGCCAGATATATTTTGAACAAAATCGGTAGCCGAGTGCTGCACATGAATTTTCTCACCGTCCCCACTACCAATTTTTTTCTCGTGTGAACCGTGATCATGCGCTGCAGTTTTATGTCCCTTGTATAACTGTCGCTTTCCTCTGGTTGTCATACCCTGTTTAATAACAGGAACAGCAGCCTCTGTATTAGGTTCCTCGGGAATGTTCCAGCCATCATCAACATTCCATTCATCAGCATACCTTGATTGCTCTTTCACTGAAAATACATCAGATTTCTGCACTTGATTCTCAATAGGTTTTTGAGCATTTCTACTTTCGTTAGAATTGATTGGCTCCACTACACCCCGTTGGCGCCATGATCCATGCACTTTTCCTGACTTACTCTGCCGACCTTCCAAGTTTCTTGACTCAGAAGGAGGCCCTACCTTTGCAACAGATGCATCAGATATTTGAGACCCTTCAGCACCAAAAGAACCTGATTCTGGTCGTCCAGCATTATGGTCTGCTGTAACCTGACTAACTGGAGGAATCAATGAGTGGTGACTACTTCCCTGCTGAGCCATTTCTTTAGCAACAGGCTTTGGAATGTACCTCTCCATCTCCGCTCTCTTGTTCCTCGGATTATTCTGCACTTGTTGATCAATCTTTATAGATGAAACAACAGTCTCAACTGGGGCTTTCTGACTGACTTCATCAGAAAGCTCTGTTTTATTTTGCAACCGAACTGGAGCCCACACAACAGCATCACCACTGTGGAATTTCTCTATCAATTTATTGCCCTGCGAATTTCTAGGCAATCTACGTGAATGCTGAGATTTCCACTGGTTATTTACTTGAGGGCGGGATTCTTCGTCAGGTAATCGCTGTTCTGAGGACTGGAGTACATCTTTCGAATCAGTCTGTGAGTGAAGTGACCCGGAATCCAACAAAGGTTCAGAAATCTTTGATTCACCACCTTGAGCCACATTGGACAAAGCAGTTGTACCTCTTGATATCATTGGGGGTGAAGTCACAGTAGGTAAGGCCTCCTCTGCTCTCTGCCTGTTTCTTATACTCTTATTCTTCTTTCGATTATGTGTTGAAGACTCAACTACATGTGGATTCACAGGCAGCCTTGCCTCACTGTTTGAGGAAGTCTCCTTGCCAATATCCTCAGAAGAAACTGGGGGTATAGATGTTAGACCAATATGACCTAATGTCTCAGTCGTTGATGAAGAAACAAAATTTTCTGTAGGATTATTCTCGATGGGAACTTTTAGCTTTTGTCTGTACCCTGCATGCTTCTGCTTAGAGGCAATACTGTCAGAAACCTGTGTAGTAGTACTACAGAACAAAGAGTCAGAATGAAAAACAGCACATTGCAATGGTTCTGATTGTTCAAGCAGCACAGGCTCCATGGAAGCAGTCTTTGATCCCCCCTGCAACACTACTTTGGACAAACTGGAAGGTTTCTCAACCCCGGCAACACTGCTATCACTACCCTGCTCATCAGCATTTTTGCTGAGAATCACAGCAGAGCTTGATTCCCCAGATTTGCTACCAGCCACAGTTGGTTGGGCTGAGGCCAGGACATTTTCCTTCTTATCAAGGATGGCACTAACAGGAAGAGTTTCCGATTTTGGAATTATGTCCTCTCCCGCTTGTGTTCGCCTGTTCAACTCTTCCAATTTTGCCAATGCCTTTGCCTTTTGCTCTCTTATTCGTTCTTCCTCTTCCCTCTCTCGTTGTTTGTGTCGTTGCATGGCTGCCTCTCTCATCTTAACACGCTGAATAGATGACTCGTAATTAATAAAAAATCCAGAAAACCTAACTGTAGGGAGAAGAAATAAATAAAAAAGAAACAGCCACAAGTACCTGGCTATCACACGTATGTGAGACAGGTGGCAGAGACTCTCTATCCTTTCCTTGCAGACATGAACCATATTTTTCAGGGTCCCCCACGGAGGTTGCATTGCCTTGCCGTTGAACAGTACAGGCACTTCTAGAATCTGAAGAAGATACTACACCAGGCAGGTCTGTGGACTCAGATTTCATCCACCAACCATCAGTCTCTTGTGCACTAAATCTTCCTCTACCACGAAAATCAACCCTATTGTGTGTGCCATTAGTGGATCTCCTGAGAATCTATATATTAGTTCATTCTGAAGATGGGAATTTCAGATATATGTCCAACTAAAGCAAGAAAGTTACAAACCCACCTGGTGGTCATTGTTCTGCTCGCAGCAACTGACTCAAGGCGTCTATCTGGAGTAGTCATATGGTCTTCATAGGAGGCCGTATTGATAACACCAGTTGGATGACCTCTATCTGGAAATCCTGTATCCATACCAGAAGTTTCACTATAACGATCACCCTTTACATCACAAACTACTATCTTTGATTCCTCTCTGCTGGAAGTGGATTTAACTTCCATTATTCCATCAGAAGCACGAGCCTTAGCATTTAAACTTTCTATTTTCTGAATCAGACTGGGATCTTTTGGTGTTGCTGATATCCCTTGGAAAGTAGAAGTTGAATTATCCGCATTTTCCAGTTTCCTAGTTGGCCGATCATCAGACGACTTCATGTTTCCAACTCTTTCTGATGCCTTGACTTTCAAAGGCATGCCTCCTTGATTATCAACTGCCTCCAGAGCTTCTCCAGAGAATGCATTTCTACTTGTCAGCATCCCTTCATCCTTGTTATCTCCTCTCCATCCATTTCCGTATGAAGAGTTCCTAAGATGCTCTACTCTCCCAGGATCTGATGCATTGCTTGTCACAAAGTCATCCCACCTCTGTTCATCTTTCCCCTCCCAACCATCATGCTGCTTCAGAAGAACTCTGTATGTTCCTTGAGCATCTTGAGGATGCCCAGGCTCCCCCTGTTGTGAAACCACTGATTTACCACCAGGACCAAATCCAGAGGACCTACCATGGGGATTACCATGATCAGGAGCACCCTGTCCGGAATAAATGTTAAATGCACAGGGACCCCTGGGCATTCCCATAAATGGAATATCTCGGTCACTGGCGCTGCAGTAACCCATGGGAGGACCAAAATATCCCTCATAAGGAACAGGACCAGGATAAAAACCAGGCCTAATTGGCATCCCAGGATGTACATAAGGCTCATGGATATGCGGACGGAACATATCTCCATTTTTTGAATGGGGTCCTCTAGGCCCAGCTCCTGGTGGAGGACCAGGCTGTTGGTTAGCAATAGCAGCTGGGGGCATTTGTGGATGGTAATATGGAAATGGATCCATGGGAAAACCACCTGGCGCAACTGATGGACCAAAAGTAGGACCTCCTGGAGGTCCCCTATACCAAACACCACCTGGATGATTATTTACAGGAGGACCACGCCAACCATCATAATGCTGAGGCGGAACATTCGAATTAGGATACACGTGGGGATCAGCATGCCACTTCTCTGTAGCAGTTTGGGCTCCATCTTCACTGTATGATGGATCGTCTTTTCTCCAAGAAGCTACAGTTCCACTTTTAACATTTCCATTTATAGATGGATCACCTGAAAAGACATAAAAAAAACATGCAAATATTAGTATAAAAGAATCTTCATGCAGTAGATCTTTGGAGTATAATTCAAAGCTACGTGCAAAGAAACAAACCTACAGAATTCTCGGACCTCTCTTTCCCTGCTGTCACTCCACCAGAAGAAGAGCTAGGCCGAACATGAGAACCATAATCTGCAGTTATGAAGATGGTTAAGAAATCAACAGAGGCATAAAGTGTAATGAATTCTTTTCCGAGAAGGGATCACTTAAGGAATCAAACAAGAAAAGATAAACAAGTATTGAGAATCAAAGTGGATACGTCCAAACTTTAAAATGGTTGTTCAACAGTAACAACTGCATTTGAAGACATCCAACCAACCAAAACAGTGCCCATTACCAAACACAAGTTATGAGTAGTAAAATAAAAAGCAATATTCAAAATTAAAACCTTGGGAGTCTGGGTTCCTTCCAGAAGCTTCTTTTTCTGAACCAAGCGTAGGAAAATCCCCAGAAATCAGAGAAAAACCATCATTTTTGGAGGGCTCCATTCCCTGAAGTGCCATAAATATCCAATTCAAGTATCACATAGATTACGAAATCAAACTGTAGCCTATTGGCATTCAAAGTGCAGCCTTAAGACACATACCAACTTCTGTACTGTACCAGTTGATCCCCATGCCACAGAGTTATCGGACAAAGGCTCAGCAAACCGTGATAATTGTGAACTACCAGGTCTTGTCTCAGCACTATGAGGACGCAATGATGAAAGTGATGTCTGATTTGATGTCAATGTTCCAGAAGCTGATGATGGCCTTGAATTTGAACCCCACGCATTAGCAATAGGCTCATGATTTCTGTCACTACCTGCAGTTGATGGTCGAGTGCCACTTTCACCCGATGAAGGGCGACAACTGAGGTGGCTTGGAGAACCAGCACCACCATCAGTATTTGCAGAAAGAGACGAAGAACTCCATGCATTTGATGCTGAAGAAGGTGACTTAGTGCCCCAGCTATGGGTTCCCCTGTCAAGGGTCAGAAATCAATCACTTCAAGCAGGAAAAAGTGAGAGAGAATGTCTATGGCAAAGATAGTAATTTTCAAAAAACTTGCATGGACTGAAGATCAACAGAAGGAAAATAGCACAAGATATAGAATAACATTGGCATGGTAGCTGAACTACTCACTTTGGTACAATTTCAACATTCGGATCCAGACCACGATTTTCTAACCTTGAAAGGAGCAGAGAGAACATTAAATCTATTGAGAACATTAAATTTTAATAGAATATTTCACCAGACCAGGAAAGTTTAGAGGAGAAACTAAATACCTCTGACTGGGTAAGTTTATAGGTTTTGGTACAGCAACTTTCCCAAGGACAGTCATCCCACCTCTTCTTGCAGAAGCCCATCTGCAAGCAATCTCCAAATCAATTATAACAATACTTATGTTCTTACATTTGTAAAATAATACCACCACCAATAAAATTCAATAACACAACTATCATACTTATGTTTTTATGCATACTAATTTAACAACACTAAAAAGTTGTTACCTTTCATAAATCATAATGCAATTACAATTTAATTGTTATGCAAGAGAAGTCCAGTCAAACATATACTGGAAAGAAGAAGACCAACTAGGGACACACACACAAAAACACTGTATCAAGAGAAGATATCCTTTGATCACTAAACATCAAATATGTGTGAGTACACATATAGTATATATCCTTTGAGCATATACACTTATATTACACTAGCTTATTATAATAAAATTCAATATTGTAAAGTAAGACACTGAATAAAAAATTAATATTTCCATCAAAAGATATAGAAAGAAATTTTAGAAAAGTGTAACAATCAGAATCCAAAACATAATATGGTCATAGTCCGGAAATTGTTACGTGCCACAAATTTATCTCTGTTAAGTACATAGATCAGTAACCACTAAAATTACAAACAAAAATGAAGCCAATATCACAGAAACCAATCATGAAGGATCACATAGCAACCTACCTGCCCAGACACATGATATATAAAGTAAAACTTTGTATAGTTGGAAATTGTTTAATATCAACGATAAAAGCATTACCTTCGCTCTCCAGCCAACATGTTTGATGTCATAATTCAGTTTGTTTAGCAAGATCATTCAATGAACTTATCATAAAACCTGTCAAGTAAAAAGATCTATAAAATTCCATCACATGAATGAATTAAGATAAAGAACAAGCAAATAATGAACAAGCCAGATTATATTCCATACAGATTGAAACACAATGACATTGTTCATATATTAAATCATATGATCAAAAGAAGATATTATGGTTCAGTATCACAACAGCAACATGCAAAAGTATACAAAAGAAAAAAAATGTTTAGGGCCTAACAGAAACTACACACACTTTTTCTTTTACATTTTGATTCTGCATGCCCGGGCAACAATCAGGATCCCTCCCCATAATTTGCTAATAGTCAACGAATACCTACTATGAAAAATTCAAGGTTTAGATAACTGTCTTACACAAAGTTCATTTCACCATTTACATTGCTGTGCACATTTGTCATATTTCTGCACCAGAAAACTTTGACATCTTTCAGTAAAAGCCAAAGTAAGAATAAGAAGTCACTGACTTCCAACAAAGATCAAAAAGTACATAAGATCTTTCCTCAAGAATTGTTTAATTCTCTACTGTTCTCTCTCCAACTAATTCCTAACCTTTTCAATCCAGAACTCAGACCTTAGCTAACATATCATCAACATCAAATTTTTGCTGACGATATGAAGAAAGTGGGAGACCCAAGCAAGGCTGAGGAAGAGTTATGGGGCGACTAGAACCCAGAACCAAAGAAATATAGCGACAACCAATATTTTATCACATATATGCCAGTACTTATCCGGGAGAAGAGAGAAGGAATAAGAAGGGAATTTTTTCATATTTTCACATCAATCCTGCTTCATCTTTGGTTGATACCCATAAACCAAAACCACCATGCATTTAGAAAGTGTGAACGTGAAATCAAACCATTATTAGCACGGTCCAAAAACTATATTCATTGCATATTTCCAACTCAGCTTATTGTCACTCGCACTAAATAAATATCCCCACCCTATAAACTGCATTTTTACATCAGCACCCTATAAACACCAATTTGTTAACAACTAAATCCAATTCTCCATCAAAACAGACTCCATTTGCATCTTATTTCACATAGATTTCATACCCAACAAAAGAATCTCTCAAGGCATTGTTTGTTACACTACCATGCATATTATAGCATCTCGAATACTTATTCATCCTCTTTCAGGAATCAGTTAGGATCCATTAATTGAAAGCTGTAGCCTTTGAGAAGTCTTCCAACCAAGGATAATAAATGACAAGACACGATTACTATTCCAGCATCAACTAAGTCCTTCCAAAAAAAAAAAGGAGAGACGGGGGGAAAGAGAAACAAGCAGTGCCATTTTCAACCTACAAAAGACATCCCAATGGACATCCTTACACTTAATCATACACCTGAGTTAAGCTTTAAAACCAACAAAATAAAAATTACAAGTAGAATAGAGAATCAAAGAAAGCAATGACGTAAACAAATTCCGAACATCAAATATTCCGAAAGAAAATCAGTCATAAGCACACCATCTTTAGACGATTAAAATCAAGTAATCAAACAATATACCCAAACTAAACCAAGAACGAGAAAAGTAACCAACCCCCAAATCCATTCTCTAACGAAGCAAGACAAACAAACGTCAGACAAATCAATGAACAAAAAAGTGAAAGTAAATATCTACAAGCTTGCCTTGGATCAGAAAGCTTTAAAATCTTTTTTCTACTTCAGATTTTTTTTTTATTTGTGGAAACCCTAGAGAGGGAAAAATTGGAAGAAGGAAGCGGGTTTGGAGACAACAAGACGTAGAAAGAGCGATTAATCGGAAGTTCTGGCCGGTAGTGTAGAACGACGAAGAGAGATCCACGCACGATGGGACTACGGATTTAAAGAGTTATGGATCTCTAGATCGGAGGAAGGAGATGATGGAGAGAAAGAGAGAGAAGCAAAGCTGAAGAAGAAGCAAGGTTGGTTGCCCCTGATATTTATTTGATACGGACTTTCGAACCCAAAAAATATTAAAAGTGGATATTATAAAAATAAATATTAAGATAAAAATAAAAGATAATATTGCTTCTTTTTTATAAAAAAAGTAATTATTAAATGATTGTTTTCTTTTTAAATTTTCCAAGCCAATTTACAAAAGAATTAAATTTGGCATTGATGATTGAAGTAAGATTTAAATACCAAAAGGGGAGGGAAAAAAACAATTTCCTTTTTCATAAATTTAAGAGTCATTTGGTCATATCTTTTGTTTCTCATGACAAGATTTGTTTTAATTTTTATTTTTTTTTTCAAAAACATGTTTTTTAGATTTATAATAAAAATGCTTAAGACAAAAATTTGTTTTGTTGAGATTTTTATTAAGCGTGAATATTAAATATTATTAAAATTTACATATCAAATTTATATAATAAGAACCTATAAAATATTCAAACTATATTAAGTCATTTAATAAAACAATAAAAGATATTTTTTTACTGTATTGCTTTGAAACATTCGTACTTATCTAGCAGTTTTATCTCTCATTTGAGATATATTTCAAAGTTGTGCAGGAGTGATATTGTATTTCACTCATTTACATTTTTCATAATTTGCTCTTCATTTTTAGCACTAATGCTTTGTTTTGTTCATACATTCTAATCAAATTATATATGACAAAACAAGCAATAGCGATGTATTCTAGTTTCTTCGTATAATAACTTGGCTTGTTCGAAATTACGTGAAATCTTACTTTTAAAATGTCAAAACATCTTTTATTAATAGTTATAAAAAAATGCATGTAATTAAACAAATTTTGTGAACTTTGATGTCTTTCTCTTCCTTTATAATCTCACAAACGATATCACTCAACTTGATATAACAAAAGAAATCCAGGCATATTAGTGTAGCCCAAGTTAACCAAATAAAACTTACCTAACATATAATAAACATAATATTAACAAAAAAAGATATTAAAAAGTAATTGCAATTACTATAATTTTTAAAAGTAATGTGATATCTTATATAAGCATATGAAATTAATTTACTAGATTTGTTAGCGTTTCTAAAAGAACTCGAGAGTCATTTGTAATACCTTTCTATCTCGTCACTACATATGTGAAATACGTGTTACCTAAGCAATAACTCATAATATTTTAGGTATGCTCTTTTACCTTTTATCGTATTTGTAACGTATTCCTCCATAATCAAATGATATGTATGCTTTAAGCTTCCTAAACACTTCAACTTTTCACATAAGTTCAAAAAGATTGTCTTGTTTATTCCTAAGTTCTCATAAATCCTTGTAGGATTCTAATTTAAAAGTTCAAATATTCAATGATGATCTTATGGAGCAACAGTCGTGTACGATTGCTCTTGTAATTGAAAATATTTGTTCTCTTCTTTAGTTAGAAAAATAATAATTGCCTGCATTAGTTTATCATTTAAATATGACTCAAAATATGATAAAGAGACCATATATCTACAATACAAGTATTAAGTAATTAATAAACACATTTAAATATAAATGTTAAAATGATTATGAAAGACCATGACATTTAACATAAATTTAAGAAGTTCAAGTTAAACATTCAATCAAAAGATTTATGTCAAACATTCATATAAAACATACACTTAAAAAGTTCAAACCATGAAATAGTTTTAAATTGAAAATTGCCTAAACTAATAAGACTTCAATATGCAATAACATGATAATATAACTAAAAAGACTCAATCAAACCAATCTTCCATACATCTGGCATCTTCATTAAATTATCCCTATAAAATGGATAGTCACAAAAGCCTTTATTGTTTTTTTATATTGCACACCCCTCAACACTTAAATTATGTAATGAATTCAAACATTCTATCATTATGTTACTCTTTTGATTATGATATGTTACTCTTTTGATTATGATAGGGCTTTAAATCTATTTCTACAATGGATAATTTGTGGCTATTTTTCAAGTAAATCATCATTTCTTTTTAATTGTTCACTAATTATAATCAAGGCCTTTATAGAATGCTAGAGTATATCTTCTTTGCCTTCTTCTTCTCATGTGATTTTTTTTTTCTTAGAA
Source organism: Erythroxylum ulei (assembly GCA_027564395.1). NCBI lineage: Eukaryota > Viridiplantae > Streptophyta > Magnoliopsida > Malpighiales > Erythroxylaceae > Erythroxylum > Erythroxylum ulei. The sequence goes on from JANITX010000008.1 coordinate 50,954,422, forward strand.
GGGGAACATGCAACTTGACCTCTTTTTTCATCGAGTGAACAAATTTCATCATCATCAATTTTATGTTCCTCTTCTAAACTATTCAATGGAAATTTATTTGATAGACATGCATGCAAACTAGTTACAGTAGCTTGTCAAAAAATATAAGACAAGTCTGAAAACTCCTTGCCTCTTTTTTTCTTAAATTTGTGAGCCATTTTATACAAATACAATGATGAAAAATGTGCACTAAAAAATATGATATATCAATAAGCAAAGATATATTTTACCTTAAATAAAATTTTCCAACATTGATCTTTAGCGTCAACTTACTGATTATTGTTTCTTTAAGTACTTGAAATTCTTCAATTTAGCCCTTAATGTATTATACTTATTCTTCAATTGAACATTATGTTAAAAAACCAGAATCAATAATAACAATACGTGATAGGGAACATAGATACTTACTTGTTGAAGACCTGATCAACAAATTATGAAAATATCATACAAATGTTCGCTAATGGCCAAGACTTCCACAACAAACCCACTCTCTTTACAATTACAGTTATCAATGGAACAAACAGTAGAGAGACTATACGTATGTATATATAGGGAGTGCTATGAGGACTTAGCCACTAATATTAACCCGAGGCCCACCCATTATGGGCCTTAGGGTTGGACCTACACCATTAATCATACTAACGATATAAAGGGCTTAAGTCCAATAGGGATCACAATAATAGTGGACCACAACCATCTCAATAGGGATCATATCATTAGCTTATTTTTAATAAAACAAAATTACAATTGATTGTAGCCCTTAAAATATATTCTAATATTCTCCCACTTGGGAAAAATTAAATGTTTAAATTTATTTTGTTGTTCAAAAACTTTGAAAACAACTCTCAGGCTAATAAACTCAATTTTGTGCAATGTGGCCACATTTAAAATAGATATATGTATACATATGTATGATCCAAGATGCAGCACTTCAATAGGACTAAGTCCAATCAAAATCAAATGACATTGAACTCTAGCAACCATTACAACCTTTATAAATATATCATCGATCCATAATTACATATATCATTAACTTTGTCGACCAGTCATTAGTGTGTAGTGTAGCTTGAAAGTATAGCACATAAAGGTGATCCAATAATTAATGTATGGTGCGAATTTCAGCATCAGTCCTTACAATTTCTCTTAAAACAGGCTTAAAGCAAGAGAAATTGTATAGTTCTTTATGAACTATAATGCCTTGAACTCCAATATGGTGCCAACTAAAGTGAATCACACGTTAAAACAATACTTAATAATGATATATAAATGCACAAGAAGGGGGATTGAATTGTGTATCTTTTTCGTTAATCCCTTTTTTTTTAAATCGTTCGTTTAAAAAGAAACTTGTTCCTTTTACGAAAACTACTAAGTATCAAAGTTATAGATAGTTTTAGAAAA
>JANITX010000008.1:51005485-51018133 GCA_027564395.1 Erythroxylum ulei
CTGATCTTTGAGGATTGGACCGATCGGCCCATGGGTCGTTTTGACTGGGCTCGGGCCCTGTACGACCGACCCGACCACAAGTCTTTTCATCTTTGCACTTGATTTGGAGATATGGCTTCTTGCAAGCCTATTTCAGAACTGGACCTCCTTTGGGGATGTTCTTGAACAAAGTATTCTTCATGAGAAGTCCATGCTTCTGTTGATAGGATTTTGGGCTTCATGATTGTACGACTAGATCCTATATCCATAAATCCAATAGCCTTAATGGGTCGATCATATTTGTCTTACTGAAAGATCTGGATATGGACATATGGTCGTTGAACTGGAGTACGATCTATCTTCATAAATTTTTGCTGTAACATGTATAATGGATCACCACTAGTAGAGGAAGATGATTATGATGGTTCTTCTTCATCTGTTGACACAGAGACAACAAACTGTGTATCATTGTCCTCACTAGATTGTTCTTCTAGTAAATATTGTCCAATATCTAATAAATTATTGTGGCTTAAATGCTATGTAATATTTTCTAAGCTTAAGAGTATTGCATACCTTGTAGATTCTATTAGATTTTTAATTAATTTTTAAATTTTTATGTCATTGCTCAAATAAATGTAGCTTTTTCTTTATTTTTATGAAAATTAGATTCTTTTATTTGTTTATTTCATTTTGTCTGCATTAATAAAAATTAATAAATTAAATAAAAATTTTAGCAAAGTGATAGTGATGTATATTAAAAAACCTAAGGTAATCTCCGATTGAACTTTCATTTACTTAATTGTATATTTGATGTATTTTTGGCAATAAATAGTTTAAGTATTTCTATAAAACAGACATTTAATTTATAAAAATTAATTAAATTAAATTTAGTAAAGAAAATCTTTGTGTTTAAATTTTTATTTTATTTTATTTTATTTCCATAACTATCAGTTAAATATATTACTTAATTATTTAATATTAATTATTAATTAAAAATAATAATTTAATTTAAAATTTATTATTGGAAATAAAATATATTTATTTTAATAATTATTTTAAAATATGTTTAAAATTAAAAATATATTTCAAATAATTTTTAATTATTTTAATAAAATGAAATAAAATTTTTACTCAAACTTATTAATAAATTTTACAAAAGAGATTAAAATAAAATTATTTACTTAATTAATTTAATTAAAAATTAATAATAAAGTATAATTACATAATATTAATAATTAAATATTTTATATTTATTTAAAAACAAAAAATAAAGAATTAAAAGTATAAAAAAAAAGTGAAAGCAAATGTTAGTTAAAATGTTATGAATTTCGTACTGATATTAGTACCGAATTTGGTTTTGGTATGGTGCGATATTGGTATTAGTCATTACTAAATACAATATTGGTATTAATCAATACTTAAATCTATCTTCTTATTCCTAACACCTACAAGACATGGACAAAAGTTAGGATTTATATTAAGATTTAATTATTAATTTACAATTTTACATTGAGTTAACTAATGGCCAATGATTATACTTATAACTCAAGGCAAATCTTAGAAACTATTTTAATGTAATCATGAAAAAATTATATTATTTTTGGTTTAATATAGTCATAGAAAAATTAAATTACCTAATGTTTAATATTAGTTTATATGTAATTATTAATGAAAATGATTCATCTTTAATATATTATTTAAAGCACACATAATCAAAATTAGTAATAAAAATAATTAATTATTGATGTTTTAAAACATGAAAAAGGAAGAAGTTGTATTCTATAAGCTCTGTACAACTATATATAATTTAGTGATTTAACTATTTAATTTTAGTTGTCAAGCCTTAATTTAATTGAGATAATAAATCAATACTCAATTGGCAATTATTCAAGTTCAAAGAGAAAAAAATACTGCACAGCCATAAAGGTCACAAGCTTACCACACAACAAATTTTTGCAACTCATAACAAAATAACACCCATAGGCCACAGTCACAAAATCTTCAAACTCAAATATTCTTTACACATGAATTCCATTATGAGCAGACAACAAGAACACATCATATCAACAAATCAAGGACGAGTGAAGATTAAACCTAACTGAGAGCAGATAATAGATCAGTAGAGACCAATAACGATGAGGCGAGCATGAGCAGAGAAGGAAAAAATGGAGCTGGGAAGTCAGAAGGGGCAAAGTAGAGGTAGGCAGGAAGCAGACAAACGAGGGATGATAGAGCTCAAAAGGGACGAGGGACGATAGAAGGCGAGATTGAAGACAACGAAGAGGAGAGAAAACTTGAGGCTGCAGTGAGTGAAACTAAAGAGGGCAAGCAACTATGGTTGGGTATTTGAGTTAGATTGTTTTTTTTTTTCAATTTAATCCTATAGTTTTACAAATTACATTTCAAGCCTACTATCTACAGGTATTTCGCTACTAGTTGTTGCTTCGGGCTGGTATAAAATAAAACATTACCGCATCATTTTTTGGTCAGTACCAATTGGTATTGTACGATATTCATTTCTTTGTCCTTAACCTATAAAGTCTTTTATCGGTTAATTAGATTTGATATTTTCCATTTTCTCTAAAAATTAGAAACTTAATCATAAAAAATTGACTAATAAGTAACACGACAACTATATATAGTTTAGTGATTTAACTATTCAATTTTAGTTGTCAAGCCTTAATTCAATTTGGTTAATAAATCAATACTTAATTGGAAACTAAACAAGTTGAAAAAGAAAAGACACATTGCATAGCCACAGGCTCACCACACAACAGATGTTACAAATAATAACACAACACACACAAACCACAGTCACAAAATCTTCAAACTCAATATTCTCTACACATGAATCCTAACATGAACAAATAACAAGAACACAACATATCATTATATCAAGGATGAGGGAAGATTAAACCCCACTGAGAGTAGATAGCAGATCGGCAAAGATTAGAGAAGATGAGGTGAGCATAAGCAAAGAAGGAAGAGAACGAAGTTAGAAAGTCATAAGGGGCAGTGTAAAGGAAGGTAGGAAGCAGAAGAATGAGGGACGATAGAGCTCAAAAGGGACGAGGGACGATAGAAGGGGAGATTGAAGATAATGAAGAGGAGAGAAAAATTGAGTCTATAGTGAGTGAAACTAAAGAAGGCAGGCAGCTAAGGTTGAGTACTTAGGTTAGATTGGTATCTTTTTTTCTCTCAATTTAATCTCATAGTTTTACAATTACATTTTAGGACTACTATCTACATGTATTTCGCTACCAGCCGATGCTTTGGGCTGGTACAAAAAATTGAAACGTTACCTTACCATTTTTCAATCAATACCAACTAGTACAGAACTAGTATGAATGATAGTGATTTTCTTAAAAATTAGGCTCGAACTAATGACTTCCACCATGGTAAGGTGAGGTGCGACATCCATTTCTTTGTACTTAACATATAAAGTCTTTTTTCGGTTAATTAGATTTGATGTTTTCCATTTTCTAAACAAATTAGAAACTTAATCATAAAAAATTAACTAATTAGCAATAACACGACAATGTTGAATAAATATTGGTTAGCTATAAAACTAAAAATCTTGGCATATTTGGTTGACTCCGAGGCAGGTCCTCTCTTGTTATCCTCACGTCGGGGAACCTTTCCTTATGGGAAATCTACCGAACCCATCCCCCACTAATGGGAGCTCCCTTTATAAGCTAGATTAAGGTCCCAATATGTTCCTCAATCTTCCAACAACCCATATACAGAGCTTCCCTTTTTGTATTCCAAACCTAGTCACATTAGCGCTTGTCAAAAGCTTGATTCACCTTCCAAACTTGTTCCTTTATCTTCCAGTAGCCTAGATAAGGACATTCTCCCTTTACACTCCAAGACTTGGTCATAAACATATCTGATGACTGAGCACAAAACTCTTTAAACTTTACAACCATAAAAACTTGATTCACCTTCCTAACCTATTCCTTTATCTTCCAGTGGCCCAGATAAGTACTTTCCTCCTTTACACTATAAAACCTAGTCACAAATGTGTTTGGTGATTGAGAATAGAGCTCTTCAAACTTCAAAATCATGGAATAAGGTGGTATAGTATAGTAGTAGAAGGACCTAACTCTATTATTTTCCTTGCCCTAAAACAAATAAGGTTATCTTACCTCCTCCAAAAATTTTGCAAATTGGAGCAGTATGTTGGTCTTCCTCTTTGAAAAGAGTAATTTTAGATTGAAGACCCTTGTTTCCTCATATACAGAACTGGCCCCAAAATAACTGGAAGGTAAACCTCTATTTATAAAAAAAATGAGATATGGTTTGGGCTAATTTTCACAATATTCCTCCGATATATTGGATTGTCTTTGGCTTAAGCTATCAAACTAGCTCGCTAGTTAAACCTTTGAGTCTTGATTCCTAAACAACTAGGATGGTTATAATAAGTTATTCCAAGGTTTGTATAAAGATGAGCAACATATGTGATCTTCCCAAATTTCTCATTATTAAAAAATTATTCGAGGTAGGGAAGGAAGATAACACTAAAATTCAAGTCATTTATAGATGGAAACCCTCTAAGCATAAGATGAAAGAATGGAAGCCAACATGAAAGTTCTTTACATTTGGTACATCTACATAATTATTAAGGAAGGGGAGAGATCCCCATGGTAACTTAAATGACATTTTAAATGCTTTACCTCAAAATATCCCTTTACCTTCTCTAGTTTTAGCTAACATAGACTTATAAATGGTGTCAAAAAGGGATGTGGGTTTGGATATAACTTAGGAATATGCATAACTAATGTAGCCCAATTCCTCAGAAGGAATGGTAGAGAAAATCAACTTTGATCCTGCTAAACAACAATTCCTACCAACTCGCAACTCAATTTTATTAATCAACCAAGTTTAGTTGATCAAAAGATTACCAATCATAATATCAATAAAAGTTTAGAACAGAGAGTTGAAGCAAATGATTTACAAATAGAAAATGCTCTCACATAGTAAGGCAGTGCCTCTATCAATAGGAAGTTTGGAAGAAAAGCTAAGAAGAGGAGGAACCTTTTAGATTCCTTTACTGCTTTTTATATCTGATGACTATCTTAGAATGGATCATAAGAGGGCTTAATAACCCTCTTAAGCAACCATCATTGAAGGATATCATTTTGGAGAAGAAGTTTACCATTTTGGGATTACTTGAGATTAAAATAAAGGCTTATAATCTTTATGATTGTACGAAATTTTTAGGCAATAATTAGAGTTATATCTTTAACCACTTCCATCAATACAATAGGAGAATATTAGTAATTTTTAACCCAACTTTCATCAAAGTGACTATCCTATTTATGTCAGACCAGGTGATCCATGTTTCATGCTTTTTGAACTTATATGCTACTCCTATTTGTATTTCCTTTATATATGGTGCCAATCTTACAACCAAAGAGAAGAGCTCTAAGGTGTATTGAGGTTGATCCATATTATAATCCAAGATCTCTGGCTTTTTATTGGTCATCTAATTGCACTTTATATCCAAATGAGACAAATATTAGAAGAATTCCTATATTTTATCCTTCACATAAGCTCAATTGAGTTGTTAATCAATTAAAAATTCAAGATTTAATCTATGTAGGTCAATTTTTCACCTATTAAACAAGTAACACGGGGATTTGTTTGTAAGGAAAAAGCTCAATAAAGCTTTAGTGAATTTAGATTGGTTGAATTTTTGATCCATCCAACTACGCTTTATTTGGTCCTCCTTTATTCTTAAACCATTATATAATTGAGATTCAATATTTTCTATTAATTCCCCTATCAAGGCTTCACTTAATTTCAACAATTTTTTAATAAAACTAGTGGGTTTTAAGAGAGAACTTCTAACATGAACGGAGAAATAAGTTGTTGGATGCAAATCCTTTCTTCTCATGTTCAAACTAAAGGCAATCAAAGAAGAGCTGAAATCCTTCAACAAAAGTAGGTGTCCTAATATAAAGACTTGGGTTAAGTTTGTTAAGAGTCACTGGAACTTTGTCAAGCTGAAGATTACAAGAATCCTTCATGTATAAATCTAAAAAACTTGGAGATTTAGACCTTGAACCATTATAACTTTACATTGGAAATTTATGATTCTTTGCTTAAACAAAAAATGAGAACTCTTTGGATACATGAAGGGGACATCAACTCCAAAGTTTTATATATCTCCTTGATGGCCTACAAGAATAGTAACAATAGCAACATAATTAATGCACTCATAGATGATATTGGGAATATCTATAAGAACTAAGACTCTCTAAAAAACTTTCCTTCAGTTATTTCAAATATTTGTTGGAAGAGTGCTTTCCTTGTTTCTCTTCTATTGGGAATCCATTATATACCACAAGTTGGATCAGTTTATGAAGGATACCCTCACTAGGCCTATAACCCTATATGAAGTAAAGGATATTTAATTCAGTCTCAAACCCCAAAAATCGCCTAGTCCTAATGATTTTAATGCTTTATTTTGCAAACAAGTTGGCCTTTGACATGAGAAATGGTTGTGGGAGCAGTAATGGAGTTCTTTGAAAGCAAGAAGCTGCTCAAGGAGATTAATAAAACATTTATATGTTTGGTAGCAAAGAAGAGAATCCCAGACTATTTGAATGACTTTTTCCATATATTGTTGGAGAGTCATAGGTCCATGCATCACATACAAGGCAAGACAGCAAAAGTGTTAGAATTAAAATTCCAACCCCACGATATCCCCAAAAAATCCAGAATTCATGTGCATGTATAAACATATTATAAGAACATAAAATTATAGTATATGTACCTTGCAAATACTCATCATTTCTTGATTCTTCTTCTTAATTGGGTTAAAGCAAACAGTAAACACCTTCCTTAGCCTCTAGAGAGCACGCAAAGATGAAGAAAAATAAAGTGTAAGGGTGGTTAGAGCACCAAACAAGATGAGCTCAAGTAGATGCTTAAGTGAGAGTTAGATCAAGACCATATTATATGCAATTACTCTCATGCAACAATTGTTTAAAATTGCATGAACAAATATCAAGATCACTCCTCTCAACTTCCAGAACTCTTCTGAACCCTTAGCCTCTCTAGTGAGTGTGTTTTTGGCTAAAAATTCATGTGTACTCACTTATGTACCACCTATCATTAAGTTGATCATCATGGCTTGCTTAAATGACAGCTATGCACACTTTATTTTTCATCTAATTTTTATGCATGTGACCCTTAAGTTCTTAGTTATTTTGGTTACTTGAATTAACTTTTAATCCAACTAAATCATGAACGGTTTCATAGTGCCAATTTACCGGAATGTAAGTGGATTAACACTCGAACTCTTTGATAGTTAATTATCCAACTTACGAACCTTTTCATAGACTATTACCGTGCAATTCATCCCTTCACCATCCTATAGCCCACTTAGTTCAAAATATGAGCTATGTGTCAACTCCCATTAGACTGACTATGTCAGATTCAGTCTAATTGATCTTAGTTCTTGTCCTGGAGATCTCATTAATCTATGTGTGATTGAAAACTCTCTTTATGACACATAATTGCTCTGACCAGAGACTTCCGAGTAATGGCCCAGACAAGAGGTTGTGGGTATCATCTCTTTCTATCAGGAGGGGTGACTCCTTTATTGGCTACCTAATTACCTTCGAATACTCAATCATCACCCTATGAGTGACCTCATCGTGAGGCAACAAGGAATGATGTCAAAGCACAGGATCAGTATCCAAGATATCCTTGAGTACGTCAAGTCTAAGGATATTTGCACCATTGCTATAATGAGATTAATTACTGACATTTGATAGATCATCCATATAATAATCTTATAGCGATTCATCCGATGTACTTACTACTTTTAGTAAGCATCCACATGTTAACATGTTAACTTTAAACATCTCATGTTTACAGTTTACGAGACTATTGCTTAATCAAATCAATAAGTATAACATGTGCTAGTATGTTCGGATTAACAATGTCCTGTCTCATTAATCATATGAATTGAGATCATTTAGATACTAACATAATTGCACATGATAAGAATCTCATTATCATGATCTCATCATGATTTCCTTTAAGCTATGTTTGTATCATGGACTTCATTAATTCAATTTAAGATAGACATCAATTCATAGATAACTGAAATCAAATTAATAAAAATTGCCTTCACTTTATTAATCAAAATAAAGTTTGTATAAAAGTTCTAAAGGTGATTACCTTTAGAGCACTACTATAATAATCTCCCACTTACACTAAAGCATTTCGCCTTTATATCTAATACCATAGGCGAGTACACAAGAATCAAATCTCATTTGAGGAAGTGGCTTAGTGAAAGGATCAGCAATGTTCTAATCTGTAGGCACTCTCTTTATCTTCACATCACCTCTATCAATGATCTCCCTGATCAACTGATATCTCCTGAGTACGTGCTTGGACCTCTGATGAGACCTTGGTTCCTTGGCTTGAGTAATAGCCCCATTGTTGCCACTCGAAACCACTCCAAGTTTCATAACGAACTTCTTGATCTAAACAGCTTCTTTTGCTGCTTCCGCAGCTACAATATACTCTGACTCGGTCGTTGAATCTACAGTCGTCTCTTGTTTGAAACTCTTCCAACTGACTACTCTACCATTCAGTGTGAAAACGTAACTTGACTATAATTTGGAGTCATCCTAGTTAGATTGAAAATTGACATCTGTATGCCCACTCATTACAAGATCTCCATCTCCATATACCAAGAATACATCCTTCGTCCTTCTCAAGTATTTTAAGATATTCTTGACAGCCATCCAGTGACACTCACTAGGATCTAATTGATATCTGCTCGTAACACTTAGAGCATACGATATATTAGGTCTTGTACCTAACATAGCATACATAATTGATCCTATTGCCGAAGCATACAAGATCAAACTCATGCGAATCCTCTCATCTTGCATCTTGGGACACATAAATTTTGAGAGTTTTATCCCATGAGTCATAGGAAGAAACCCTCGCTTGGACTACTCTATGCTAAACCTCATTAGCACTTTATATATTTATGTAGACTGTGAAAAACCTAGCAACTTCCTTAATCTATCCCTATAAATCTTTATTCCCAATGTATAAGTTGCTTTTCCAAGGTTTTTCATAGAGAAATTCTGGGACAACCAAATTTTGACAGATTGCAAACTTGAGACATCATTTCCTATTAGTAATATGTCATCCAGATATAACACAAGCAATATGATAGCACTCCCACTAACTTTTTTGTATACACAAGGTTCATTCGGATTTTGTGAGAAATTAAACTCTTTGATTGTCACATCAAATTGGATGTTCCAACTCCTAGATACTTGCTTCAATCTATAAATAGATTTCTAAAGATTGCATATCTTTTCGCCATCTTTGGATATGAAGCTCTCAAGTTATATCATATACACATTCTCGGCTACTTTCTTGACGTCCATTTGTCATATCTCATAATCATAATGTGCAGCAATAGCTAGGAGTATTCGAATGGATTTAAGCATGGCTACAGGGCTAAATGCCTCGTCATAGTCAACGCCTTGTCTCTGACGATAACCTTTAGTGACTAGTCTCGCTTTATAGGTAATCACATTACCATACATGTCGATTTTCTTCTTGAAAATCCATTTGCACCCTATAATTTTTAGCCTTTCAGGTGGATCAACCAAAGACCAAACTTGGTTTTCAAACATGGAATTCAATTTTGAACTCATGACTTGAAGCCATTTTTCATATTCTGAACTCTTCAGAGCCTCTTCATAGGTTATAGGCTCATCATCCTCTATGAGCAATACATCATTATGTTCACTTGCAAGAAATCCATATCTTTCTGGAACATTACGTATCCTACTTGACCTATGAACATTTTGTGTGTCAGAAGGTTTGACTGTTGTCTCATCTCCATAAACAGCGATCTTAGGTTCATTCAGTTAATTTGCACCTGTTTAAGCATTATGAACTTCATCAATTTCAACTTTTCTCCCACTATTTTCTCTTAGAAGAAACTATTTCTCTAAAAAGACAGCATGCTTTGAGACAAACATATTTTGCTCTAAAGCATTGTAGAACTAATTTTTTCTTAAGATATCCTATAAATAGAAGTTTATCAGATTTCACTTTAAGCTTGTCTGATTGAATCCGCTTCACGTAAGCCGGACAATCCCCAAACTTTCATATGATAAAGATAGGATTTTTTGTTAGTCCATATCCCATATAGAGTAACATCAACTGCTTTTGAAGGGACTTTGTTTATCACATAAATAGTAGTCTCGAGTGCATAACCCTAAAAGGATTTCGGTAGATCTGCTATGCCCATCATTGACCTTACCATATCCAACAAGGTTCGGTTTCTCCTTTCAGCCACACCATTATGTTGTGGTGTGTAAGGTGGAGTCTATTGGGATACAATCCCGTTATCCCTAAGATAACTAAGAAACTCCTTGTTCAAGTATTCACCACCTCGATCTGATCGAAGTGTCTTGACACTTTTACCGAAGTGTTTCTCTACTTCATGTCTAAATTGTTTGAACATTTCATATGCTTCAAACTTGTATCTCATTCGATACACATACCCATATCGTGAATAATCAATAAAGGTAATGAAGTACATAAAACCACCTATGGTATGAATGGACATCGAACCACATACATCAGAATATATTAGGTCTAATAACCCATTCGCGCGTTCACCCTTTCGTTTAAAAGGTAATTTAGTCATCTTGCCTATCAAGCAAGATTCATATGTGTCATATGATTCATAATCAAATAACCCTAAGCTACCACTCCTGTGTAGATTAGTCATGCGTCTCTCACTTATATGGCCAAGTTGACAATGCCATAAGTAAGATGATTTTAAATTATCCCGTTTTTGTCTTTTATTGTCATTGATATTTAAAATTGGATTGCACATATCTAATATGTAAATACCATTGCACAATATAGCAGTACCATATAGCGTTTCATTAAACTTAATTGAACAACCATTGCTAGAAAAAGCTAAATGAAATCTTGTTTTATTAAGACATGAAACAAATACAATATTATTTGTCACAATAGGTACATGATAACAATTATCCAAAATAAACTCTAGCCCACTAGGAAGATACAAAACATAGGTTCTTACGGCTCATGCAGCAACTCTTGATCCATTTCCTATACGAAGGTCCATCTCTCCCTTCTTGAGTGGTCTACTATCCCTGAGACCCTGCATATTAACACATATGTGTGAGTCACATCCAGTATCTAATGCCCAAATGTTATAATCAGAAATAATATTAACCTCAATGACAAATAACATGCCTGAAGTAGACGGTGGAGCATCTAATGCCTTCTTCTACTTCAGCGACTCTAGATAGGCTATACAGTTCCTCTTCCAATGCCCTTCCTTGTTTCAATTGAAGCATATTGTATTGTCCTTTGTCTTGTTCTTCTTTTGGTTCCTCTTGCGAGAACCAAAAGCAGAGTTCACCAGCATCATAACCTTACTGCCCTTCCTGATTGTTTGCTCAGTTGTTTTGAGTAAATTAAGCAACTCAGATATCGAAGTGGATATTTGGTTCATCTGATAGTTAAGCACAAATAGTGAATAACTATCGATCAAATCAGTCAGAATTAAGCCTATACTTAATTCATGATCCATTATGAAACCCAAACTGGTTGACCTCTCAATGTATCCATTCATCTTCAGCGCATACTACATTGAAGACGATCCCTTAGCCATTTTAGAGTAAAAGAGCAACCTCGAGGTCTTGAACCTTTCATACCGAGCTTGCTCATCAAACAGTTCTCTAAGATGGTAGACTATGGTATGAGCATCCATAACCTTATGTTGCTTTTACAGTTCTATTGACATAGAGGCCAGCATAATACAATTAGTCAGCTTACTATCATCCAACAGCTTCTTGTAAGCTTTCTGATCCTCATCAGAGGCATCGACAACAAGGGGATAGGGAACTGACTCATCTAGGACATATCCTAGTTTCTAAGATTTGAGAACAATTCTCAAATTCCATAGCCAATCTAAGAAATTTTGTCTCGTGAGTTTGTTGGAGTTAAGTAGAGAGCTTAAGTTCACACTGGACGAAGACATCGTGGCAATTCAATAACCTAGAAGAATGAGAGAAAGCGGTAGAATGTACATAAATGCAAATCGATAAGGACTTTAATCACATGCATTATAGGTCCCATTATTTTATCCAAATCCATAACCTTCACCACGAATCCGAGAAAAATTATAATTTTCCTAATGGGTCGATATCCAATATCACTAAGAATGACCTTAGGTTTGCCCAATAAGCCACCTTAGGTCAATCGTTAGGTATCATTCATACCAATTGCATTCAATTATGCAACTATCGACTTGTGTTATCAACTGTTGATTTAGCACACTCATTGGGTTATCAACTGTTGATGCGTATATATCCCATGTATATTACCCAACTTTGCCTTTATCCACGTTGACCTAAGGTTTGCCCAACAAATCAATGCTTCCAGTTAAGACTAACCCATTAATCCAGAAATCTAATTTCCATGGTTTAAACATATTCGTATAAAGCGAGGTCAGGTTTGCCTAACAACCCAACACTAAAAGAATTATGATTCTTGCCATATCAATGGAAGGCATAAGTCTAAATATTTTGGATGAGGGATTTATTCTTAAGTCTCATCAATACTTATATATAT
>JANITX010000008.1:51076993-51104629 GCA_027564395.1 Erythroxylum ulei
TTGCGTGCCAAGCATTGGCCAAGGCTTGCCAACACTCGCACGATCCCGCAGTCTAGACTTAGGGGTCTAACAGTTGGATATCTTTGAATTACAAAATGGGGCGCCTAGAAAACTCCTCGACAGGCCCCACGTTGGGACTTCTTGATCTTGGAGGTTCTTCCTTGCAGTTTGTTGTGGAAGTAAATGGTAGCAGAAGAAATGATGCACAGTTGATAAGATCAAACATAGGACCTATAGAACATCAAGTTTTAGCTTATTCATTACCTTCATTTGGCTTGAATGAAGCATTTGATCGGACAGTTGCCATGCTTAGTCAGATGCAGCCTGGAGCATAAATGACTAATAAAATTTGAAAAGTAAGGCATCCTTGTTTTGGCTCTAATGTTGTGCAAAATTATACTTGCAATATCTGTCAACAGCTAGATAGAACTAATCAAACAAACATTAGAGAGGAAGATGAATATGCTTTTCTGGTTGGAGAACCAGATTGGGAGCAGTGCAAAGAAATTGCAAGAGCTACTGCTATCAACTTAAGCCATTTGGACTCAACTCAGCTTTCGTTTAGAACTGATTGCCAAACAAACATGTACCCTTTAAGTGGTAAGTTAAAATTGTTAGTGACATGAAATACCCCTCGTAATTCTTTAGTTGTGCTTTCGGTATTTGAGAATGCTAATTGATATTGACACCTACTGTTTATACTTGACCTTTTTCGTATTTGTAGATTCAATGTGTGATGCATTTTGTTTAACCTAAATCACTTCATGTTTCATTGTTTATTTTTAATGGATTCATTTTTGTCTATGCTTTGCAGCCAGTAATGTTCTTAACTTGAGAGATGGTGCCCATCTGACTGGTAGCTTTCATGCCTTATCTGGATTTTGTGCTGTTAATAGCATATTAAATCTGGATGCAAGAGCTAATTTGACCAAGATATGGGAGAAAGGATGGTAGGACCCAGAGATGAAAAGAACAAATAAAGATAAAGCGAGTTTATTAAGTGAAATAATGCAAGAATCTCGACACTATTTCATTAACAATTCAGTCCGTATGGAGTGGACAAACCTCCCAATAAGCAAATAACAATGTTAAATTTTTTGATACCCAAAGCTAAGCCCCACGGTGCATTTATAATCACAACCAATGGGAACGGTTATACTCGACCTAAACAAAACTACAATTAAGCAAATAAAATAGGAAACATAAACATGATCTTGGAGACGTACTTTAGACTGGGTCAAAGAGTGGAGACGTGAGTTGGACTTAGTAAAAGCTGCATCCAAGGATGAGAACCACGCCTCATTTCAACAGCCATCTTTTCAACTGGGTAAGGAACTGAATTAGAATCTATTTGAAATACAGCAGCACCAGAAAAGGACCCACGTGTATCAGTGACTGAAGGCCCACGTGGTTTCCTAAAATAAGTATGTAAAGGAGGAATTGTATCAGTGCACTCTCCCTGAAAATTCGCCTTGTCCTCAAGGTGAAAATGAGGAAACTGAGTAGCAAGGAGGTCATATTCTTCCCAGCTAGCCTCCTCTATGGGACGTTGAAGCCATTTAACCAATAATTCCAGTGTAGGAACACCTGAAACTTTCAACCAACGATGACCCAAAATGTTTTCAGGTTCAACAACCATTTCCCAGTCAGAGTTGATCAGTAAAGGTGGAGGTGTTGTGTCAGTGGAGAATCCCTTTGCTGGTCGAAGGAGGGATACATGAAAGATGGGGTGGACTTTAGATGAAGGAGGAAGTCGTAGTTCATAAGCAACTGGTCCCACTTTGCGGATAATGGTATAAGGGCCAAAGTAGCGTGGTGAAAGTTTGTGATTGATACGTTTAGCCAACGATTTCTGTTTGTAAGGTTGCAACTGTAGAAATACCGAATCACCTATCTCGAATGTCAAGTCCCGTCGTTTGGAGTCTGCTTGGCTTTTCATTCGGGATTGAGCTCTCACAAGGTTGGACCGCAAGACTTGCAGCATATCATCACGAGCACGCAACTGTACCTCCAATTCCGCAATTCTAGTCTCGCCAGGAACAAAAGGGTGTAAAGGAGGAGGGTCTCTACCATATACAACCTGGAAGGGTGTCAAGTTAGTTGACGAGTGGAAGCCTGTGTTGTATGAATACTCTGCCCACGCTAAAAATTTGGACCATGATTTGGGTTGTTCATGAGTGAAACATCGTAAATACGTCTTGAGGCATCTGTTAAACACCTCAGTTTCGCCGTCAGACTATGGGTGGTAAGCTGTTCCCATACGAAGCGTAGTGCGACTGAGACGAAAGAGCTCCTGCCAAAAAGCACTTAAGAAAATGACATCACGATCAGAAAGAATGGATCTAGGTATCCCATGCAGACAAACTATTTCCTTGCAAAACAAAGCTGCTACGGTCTTGGCAGTAAAAGGGTGGGACAAAGCCAGGAAGTGTGCATATTTGCTTAATCTGTCAACTACCACCAGGACTGTGTCAAAACTTGCTGAGACAGGGAGTCCAACAATAAAATCAAGTGAAATGTCCTCCCAAATTTGGTCAGGCAATGGTAAGGGTTGTAACAAACCCGCTGGAGCGAAAGTCTGATACTTGTTCCGTTGGCATGTTAAACAATTCTGAACAAAAATCTTGACATCTTGCTTTAGATGTGGCCAGAAAAAATTAGCAGTCACCCATTTCCATGTTTTTAAGTATCCCCCATGGCCCCCGGTAGGTGTGTCATGGGACTCCATTAGGATTTTGCGTTTCAGATCAGGTAAGTGGGGAATTACTAACCGATTTTTATGATAGAGGAGTTCGTCAACCACCTGAAAATCAGAATGAGATGTAGGTGCCTCACGGATCTGCTTCATTATATTGTTGGTGTAAACGTCAGCTTGTAAAGCTCTCGGTAAATCGTTGAAATCCATGTGAACCGGGATTACCAAAGCTAAAAATTCAGCATGTTGTGGTCGACGTGAAAGTGCATCTGCCCCTTTGTTTTCGTTGCCTGCTTTGTACAAAATTGTGAAATTAAAAGGTAGGAGCTTCATTAAGAGCCGTTGTTGTTCATTTGTAGTGATTCGTTGATCTAGGAGGAACTTCAAACTGGAGTGGTCTGTCTTGACGTAAAAATGACGTCCCCATAAATAATGTCTCCACTTTTGTAAAGCAAGCACCAGTGCTAACAATTCCCTGTCATATGTAGATTTAAGTCTGTTAGAAAAAGAGAGTCCCTTACTGAAATATGCTACTGGATGATCTTGTTGTAAAAGGATGGCCCCAATGCCTGCTGACGATGCATCACATTCAACTGTGAAAGGCCACGTGAAGTTGGGTAAACGCAAGACAAGAACTGTAGTTAGAGCTGTTTTTAGGCGTTTGAAAGCTGCTTCAGTAGTGGAGGACCACCAAAAACCATCTTTCTTCGTCAACTCAGTCAGAGGGCGAGCAAGAATACCATAACCCTGAACAAATCTCCTGTAGTAACCTATGAGCCCCAAAAATCCTCTAAGTTCTTTCACATTTTGGGGAATTGGTCATTCTAAAACTGCTGAAATTTTGTCTGGGTCCACTGCGACACCCTCTGGAGATATCACATGTCCCAAGAATCCAATCTGTGTCTGTCCAAATAAGCATTTCTTTGAATTCGCAAAAAATGAATGAGTGGAAAGCAATTGGAAGGCAGTGCGAAGATGATTAATGTGTTGCTATGTACTTGTGCTGAAAATGAGAATGTCGTCGAAAAACACCAAAATGAACTTGCGGAGATATGGTCTGAACAAGTCGTTCATTGCAGCTTAGAAAGTCGATGGTGCATTGGTAAGGCCGAAAGGCATTACCACAAATTCGTAGTGCCCGGAATGAGTGCGGAAAGCTGTTTTGTATATGTCTGAGGGATTGACTCTAATCTGATGATATCCAGAACGCAGATCGATTTTGGAGAATATGGTTGCACCATGTAGTTCATCAATGAGCTCATCAATGTTGGGAATCGGATATTTATCTGGTATGATAATGCGATTGAGGCTCCGATAGTCCACACAAAGTCTCCACGAATTATCTTTCTTTTTTACCAATAGGACAGGACTGGCAAACGGACTAGAGCTCGGGCGAATAAAACCAGAAGATAGGAGAGCTGCAACCTGTTCTTCAATTTCGGTTTTTTGGTTGTGTGGGTATCGATAGGGACGCAAATTTGGAGGCTTGCTATTGGGGATTAGTGGAATGGAGTGGACATGGGTACGAAAAGGAGATAGTGATGTCGGGTCATGGAACACATTTGCAAACTCTTGTATCACGTATTGGATAGGGGCTGGAGGCTTAGGAAGGTCATTTGGGTTATTGGGTAGACGATGTAAAACCTGTAATGATATGGTATCTGGCTTTTAGTGCGCACACCTTGTAACTTGTATCGCTTGCCATCAAGAGAAAAAATCAGAAACATTTCGCTCCAATTAGCTTGTACGGTATTCAAAGATGCCAACCATTTAATCCCCAAAACCAAATCTGCTCCCCCAATGGAAAACGGGAAGAAATCTTGAGTGATTATGAGGTTCGTCAATTTGACAGGGAGGTTTTTACATATTCTGCTGCAACGAATGACATCTCCATTCCCGATTTGAACTCCGAATGGTGAGACTTCCTGGGTTGGAAGTGCAAGTTCCTTGACCACGGATTCTGAAATGAAGTTATGGGTAGATCCACTGTCCACCAGGATAATGACTTGTCGATTGCCAATCTTTCCTTGAAGCTTCATAGTAGTTCCCGAAGTCTTTCCCAAAATGGCATGCAAGGAGATCTCAGCCATGTCGGTTGGAATTTCATTGCTGTCGTCGTCCTCCTCATGGGGCTCCTCCATGGTGTTTTCATCATCAACAATCTCCATTAATGAGAACTTTGATTGTTTACAGCGATGGCTTGGAGCGAATCTCTCGTTACACTTGAAGCAGAGACCTTTGGCCAATCGGTTCTGTCGTTCTAAATCCCATGGACGTGTTGGGTTTTGTTGAGTCACAGGTTGGGAGATGCTCTGTCGAGTGGACGATGGAGTTGTTGCATGAAGAAGATGGTTGTCACGTGAAGAAGAAGAAGCGCGAGTGTTTTGGGTGTAAACAGTGGGTCGATTATGAGAAACCCAAACAGTTCCTTTGGGCCCACGGTTTTGTCCTAGCTTGGACTCAAATTCGAGGGCTAAGCTCATGGCCTTATAAACCGAGCGTGGTTTGTGAATTCTCACATCTGTTTTCAGTTCTTCTTTTAATCCACTGAGAAAAATTCCCAGTAAACAATGTTCAGGCCATAACTTTACGCGTGCAGCACGTCTGGCAAATTCTTGTCGATATTCTTGGACGCTCCCGATTTGTTTAACGTTGCATAAATGTTCATCGGGATTCTGGAACTCGGCCAGACCATAACTCTCCTGAAGGGCTTTCAACAGTTCTTCCCAATAAACAATAGTTCGCTCACTGTTGATCCAAGCAAATAAATCGAGGGCATCTCCTTCTAAGTGCATGGCAGCAATCTCCACTTTCTCTTCATCGGGTGTTTGATAATAACGGAAAAATTTTTCAGCTTTTAATATCCATCCCCTGGGATCGCCTCCTTCGAACTTGGGAAAGTCCATCTTAGTATAAGGGCGATGTGAAGGATTTCGCACTCGTCGCGGACTGTCCATTTCGGCGTCATAATCATCTTCCCAGAACTGTTTGTCTCGTTCTCGATGACCATACGAATGATCTGCCATTTTTCCTTTGTCTCGTTTGCCATGGCTGGTTTCTGGTGAAATTATGTGGCTAGATTGTGCCTTGAGAACGGCAACTTCGGCTGCAAGCACATCAAGTGTATCTAGTTTGGCAGCAATAGTTGACAGCTGTTGAGCTATGGCATCAAGGCTTGAGTCGGTGGAAGGTTCATTTGTGGAGGGATTGGATCTGGTGTTAACCATGGTGGGATAAACCTGGCTCTGATACCAAACTGGTAGGACCCAGAGATGAAAAGAACAAATAAAGATAAAGCGAGTTTACTAAGTGAAATAATGCAAGAATCTCGACACTATTTCATTAACAATTCAGTCCGTATGGAGTGGACAAACTTCCCAATAAGCAAATAACAATGTTAAATTTTTCGATACCCAAAGCTAAGCCCCACGGTGCATTTATAATCACAACCAATGGGAACGGTTATACTCGACCTAAACAAAACTACAATTAAGCAAATAAAATAGGAAACATAAACATGATCTTGGAGACGTACTTTAGACTGGGTCAAAGAGTGGAGACGTGAGTTGGACTTAGTAAAAGCTGCATCCAAGGATGAGAACCACGCCTCATTTCAACAGCCATCTTTTCAACTGGGTAAGGAACTGAATTAGAATCTATTTGAAATACAGCAACACCAGAAAAGGATCCACGTGTATCAATGACTGAAGGCCCACGTGGTTTCCTAAAATAAGGATGTAAAGGAGGAATTGTATCAAAGGAAAGCAATTTTGTTTGAAATCATGGATTGAGGATACCAGCTTAACCAGTAACCAGAATTATGTTGGTCAATACTGCTTTCGGGTGCCTTGTATGACCTCACTCATTGAGGATGCTCTCTGTCTGGGCAACAAAGAGATTATTTGGTCCTGGGGATCTTTCGTGGACATTAGGAGCTTCACTGGCTGAAGGGCAACATTTATGGCTAAGCTATAGTGATACTAATATTTCGTCCCTGAAAAGTATGGAGGCCAATTTTTCTCCCATTTTTGTTTTCATATTCCTTTTTTGTCTGTCACTCATTGCTTACTGTACGCAAGTCAAGCTGCCTATGCCTAACAAGAAGGCTACTTCTATGGGACCATCTTTGCCATCTTATATTCACCCAAAACATCGGCCAAATTAAGATTCATTTATTCTTTTGTATTAGAAAAATCGAATGGAAATGCTGAGTACATGTTTGATAAGATTTGTTTGCCCCTTGTTGGATGTTTGTGCTTCAGGGCTATCACATAAAACTCTTGTATATATCTTTATCTTTATCTCCCTGGTTTTCATGCATATGCTGCTCCTCTCACAAAAGTATAGGAAAAGCCTCTTTTTTCAGTGTGCATAAGCAGTGCTCGGTGGGAACCGTCAGACTTTTGCTTCAAATAAAGATGCCTTATAGCGTTAAAAACATGTGGGGCAGGAGCATGGCCATTGTGAAGTTTTAGCTTCCAAGCAAAATGTTGCGGAGGACAGATCCGAACGAAAATGCCTGCGAGTCGTCTGCTTACGAATGCAATGAAGAAGATGCAACGCATCATGACTTTATGAGCACTTGTAAAGCTAAGAGGGAAGCCTTATAGATACCACGAGCCACTGACCTCTTTACAGATTACTGTGTTTTTGGAACCCAATTGTCAAATAAAACTCTTGAGACTGGATAAGAAAAAGGGCCGTTGCTAACAAAAGCAACGAACAATGTACCTGTCCTTTTCAGAGTCTCCTTATTGAGATTACTGCGAAGATCGATACCAAACCTCAGCAGCTAAGGATTCTTTCTGGACCAGGGAAAGAACCTGCTGGGATGTGACCTGAGTAGGTAACAATTCTTGTAACCTCTCCTCGTGCTGCGAACGGGCTTTTAAGTAAAAGCATTGTGACGTGCGAACTCTGAACAATACGAATGAATCAACTTTGAAAAGCTTAAAACAGTTTTCCATTTTGATCCAAAAGCACATTCTTTAATCTTTATCAGATTGTCGACAGTTTGAGCAATTGTGTGAAATAGCTGTTTCCCTCCATATGTAGTAAATTGGCAGAAAATCGTAATAGTCTAATCTGAATAATGATAAGTGCAGCAGGCAATAGTAAACATTATGGACAGGACTATAGTTTGTACATACTGATGAAAGAGTTCGTAGTACGACTCTTCGATGCTTTATTCTTCAGAACACACAATTTACAAGTCAACTGTTCTTCCACTCACACTGCATTTACTTCAGTAGGTAGCTATTTTACTGTCCTCACAACCTTCTAGTCCAGAGGCTTTAACATCTGCCCACACTTCATTGAGACGACCGATGAATTGGAAGGGGGAATCATACTGAGCAACAGAGTAGGCTTTGTTGCTATCTACAAATGTTGTGTTGGCCCGTGGTGACCTACTCAAGCTGAGAGCAAGCTCTTTGGCTTCGTTTGCTATGTTGTCATCAGTGGCATATCCTGAGAACGTTCTCACTGCAACACAGCGACTCTGCCATATATAAGGTTTGAGATGCAGTTCAGAGAGTGGAACAGGTGGGTGGGCTTGGAACTTTGTAGGCAAGTAGAGCCTAACAAAATAGGATGATGAAGAAAAGGGGCCAGCTCCTGGGACTATGCTTGTCACAACAGGAGCTGTCATTGGAATCCTAGAATAGTTACGGTTGGCACCTTGAAAATACTGGAACAACCTGAGAAGGGAATCACAGGATACAGTAACAAAGATGAATTGGATGAAGTACACACCATGTGTACAAACAGGAAAACCACAAG
Organism: Erythroxylum ulei; assembly: GCA_027564395.1. Classification (NCBI taxonomy): domain Eukaryota; kingdom Viridiplantae; phylum Streptophyta; class Magnoliopsida; order Malpighiales; family Erythroxylaceae; genus Erythroxylum; species Erythroxylum ulei. Next base: position 51,085,470 of record JANITX010000008.1, read on the forward strand.
ACCAGATACTGTATACTGCTTTCTGAGTGTTCTATTCATACAAATCCGCTTGAAGAAAGTAATTCTTATTGTGGAAACCTAGAATCATGTTATTAGCTTGACAGAGACAAAAACGGTTTATCTTCGAACAGAACAATCAATAAGATTGTAGATTCCTCTACACAAGCGTGACAATTTATCAATCAAAACTCAGAAAAATTACTCAAACCAGGAATCAATTGTATCCCAAGCACAAGAACTTAGGTACTTCAAGATATGGCCTAGAAACACCATATAAGGCCTTCAAGATATGAACAACAAACGAATTATCATGACAATTTGTTCTGTTTAACGAAAAGCAAAGACCTTGAACCCAAAAATCCCGACTTGACCTTCTTTTCCTACACTTACTGAGCAGCCAAACGTAGTTTCCAATCATTAATGATCGCGAAAACAAGTGAATAATTCAAAGACAAGTAACCTAAAAAATTGGGTTATCAAAAGCCAATCGTGTAAGACAGAAGCAGAGAAGTGCAAGACAACGTCAAAGGTTTACCTGTGGAAGCCAAACAAAGTGGCCTTCTCGAAAGAAACATCATTAGATTGTGCGGACATCCAGGTGGACTTTGTATAGAGCCTGATCACGAAATCCGACTCCTTATGCACCACCGCGTACTGGGGCGACTCAGCGGCGTTGCGCGGTACCCATAAGCACAGTAAACTCAACACTGCTCCTATGCACCAACTCGTCTTCTCCATGCTTCGGCGTGTCTCTCCAAGGAACGAAAAGTGACTTGAATTATTGCTATTCGACTCGGACCTGTCCTAAAAATAAAAAGCACGAGAAACCTCTGTCCTGTACCGCTTGGACAAGAACCAAATATTAATTATTTACTTCTCATGAGACACACCTACTGCAGTGGTTCTCCCTGTTTTGTTCTTCGAACATGTTGGCATTGGAATCCACAGTATTTTTTATTAACTTGCTTTGTATTGTTAAAGAAATGTAAAGATGATTACAAGATTCTCAATTTCTTAAGGAATATCTTTTTCTGGTGAAAAGCACGATGACTCTTTGCCATTGCCATTATTAGTTCCATTTTAGTTTCAGTAATTGGGTAGTTATTTATTATCATCTAATCAGATGGCTTTCAGGTAGAACAGGAATTGTTTTCTAAAATCTGCTTCAGTTACAAATGAGAAAAACTCTTTGCCTTGCTCTTGAAAGAGGAAAAGAGTTTGTTAGTACCCTCTTCTTATTTCATGCTGATAATCTTGGATGGCTACTACGTTCAAATGAACCGCAACTCAATCTCCAGGAAAACCTGCTCCATATGAACTGCCTCCTAAGAATGATCCACTTTGTTTCCTTAATTCCTACACATGAACCTTGATGTTAAGCTTGAAGAAAACCATATGAATGTATCCCCGTATGAGAGGGAAAAAAACAAACAAACTGAGAGCCAAATTGGTAAAACATGAGGAACTGACAATGTACAATCTTTTCTTTCAGCAGACATAAAAACATTCTATTCTACGACTTGACAAGCTGAGCACTTCCATGCGATAAGTTCAACAAAATTTTTTAGAGTACATACACCATAAAGCAAGCAATAACCAAAGCAAAAACGAAAGTTTCTCATCTATTCATGCAGATTGAGCATAAGACTTGAAAGTTACCAAAAACGTCAGGAAGTTAATATCAGCATTTTGTTGTCTTAAAGCCCCTTAAATCAAATATGCCAAGTATCTTTTCTTTCTGAGGTGTGAGCTTTGCCATTGCCTTCTCAATTAAGAATACACACAGCTTTTGATCCTCAACAGGATCATGCACCTGCCATGGATATTACATTTGCAATTCAATTCCTGGCTAGAAGAAAAGATTCAGAAACAGAGTCAAAGAAATCTAATTAAAGTCAGTCAGAAAGGAAAACATATGGTCCCTAATGTTTAACTAAATGTCAACTAAAGATGCACATATCATGCACCTGCAATGGATATTACATTTGCAATTCAATCCCTCACTAGAAGCAGAAATTCAATGGTAGACGTAAATTGATCTAGTTATAGTTAGTTGATAAGGATATTCCTTACATACATCGGGCCCCTAGAAGAAGAAGAATGCATATGAATGTTAAATATCCTAAAAAGCACTCATGAAAGAAAAACACCCACTTGAAAGCAAAGGTAAAATACATTCCTTAAGTATTAAATATATTTGCTTCACCTAAATTTTCTCAGCAACCAAACAAAACCCAGAAAACAAAGAACCTAGCCTGAAACTAAAAGAACAGAAGAAGAAGACATGTGGTCGGTAGCTACCTTGTGTGACTGAGTTGGATCGAAGCTACAATTTTTAACACAAAATTTGGAATTTCGACATGGGGTTTTACTAATAGGAGCAAACAATGGACGGCCATTGCCCAACAACTTCTACTTCTTCTTCTTCTAGTTTTCCACTTAGGGCTCCAATTTTAAACGATACCGGGCGTTTCTTTCTTCTAGTTGTGTCTGAACAAATGACAAGCCACCAGCTTTACCGACGAGTCGACGACAGCATGGTTTGTCCTGTTTTATAAATTTCGTCTGCGTGTTTATCGCAGACGTGGAAACGTCGTTTGCGTTGCAGATGTTAAAACAAAATTCGAGGAAGATGAGTGAACTAACCTGTGAGTTGATCGTCGTCGGTCTCTTGAGAAGAAGAGTTGTGAGTGATTGAGAAGATGGGTTGTGAGTGAGAAACGAGAGACGTTCTGAAGTTTGATATATACGTAATTGACGCGATTTTGTCTACCCGAACCTTTTCTAAAAAGTTTCAAATTTTAGCTTGTGAAAAAGCTGTATTTTGGGTTTTTTAAAAGTTATTTCTATTTCAAAAGTACTTTTGAAGTTTACAGCTAAACACTCATTTTTTCCTTAAAATAGTTTTTGCTATGAAAGTGCTTTCAGAGCCTCCAAAAACTGAACCAAACGGGCTCTTAATATCTGGAACTAATAATTTCTTAAGATTATTAAATGAGTCTACCTCCTTTGATCCTTCCATAAGAAAATGCCAGTTTTCAAAATTCAACGTCGTTGCTTATCATACTTTTCAGTAACTTTGATGCCTTCTAGGCCACGAAAAATTAGAGCCTCTAAGTTAGGGAATTCACTATCCACCAAGAATGTAAGTCCAAGTTTGGTAAGCACGATATATACCTTGTCAGAGGATGCCTCAATGTATATATTCTCCTTGATCTACAATATGCACGCATTCAAATGTGTGTTATCTACCAAATTAATTTTAATATTGAGGGCCAATTTAATTAATTCTTAGCACGATATATAACCTTAGCTTGTTTTTTAAACAACCATATTAGTTAAGTACTGGTACCAACCATAAAAGTTTGATGGGAACTAGTAATTAATCATTTTTAAGATCATTACTAGTAATGATTGAGCGGATTTCCATTGTTTAGTATCCCATAGATATGAAATCATTTAAAATTGTTTAATATATTCAAACTTATGGATTTTAATACTACATTATTTTTTAATAAAAATTAGATGAAAAACTAATGAAATATAATAGAAGAAATGGGATAATAATTAAATAACACTATGAAAAAGTGGTAAATTCACATGAATTTCTTATATATTTAACCCAAACTATAAAGAATTACATCTATACTAATCCCGAGTTTCCAATATATTTAAGGATTAATTATAAAAAAATATATAACTATACTCAAATTTGCAATAATAGACCAAATTTTAAAAAGTAATACTATAATATTTCAACTTTTAATTTTTAATGAAAACGGCCCAATGTTAAGTTTTTCGTTAATGTGAATGATGTGGCGAGTAATGTTAGATTAGTATTTTTCATGTGGTTACTCCATATAAATTTTATTATCTAATAAATTAAAAGTAACAAATATATGAAAGAGTGTATAATTATCTTAGAGTTTTTGATATTTTTAATTGATTAAATACTATGTTTATATATGACATAAATACAATATGTGGTAATCAAGTAGCTAAAATATTAATATGATATGGCTCGCCGTATTATTCACATTAATGAAAAACTTAACATCGGATTATTTTTGTTAAAAAATTAGAAGTTATAGTATTTTAGTACTATTTTTTAAAGTAAAATTAAAGATTTTTTTATAATTAACCCTAATATAGTATGCATAATTACGTCCATTGATTTAGAAGAGAACAACCTTGATAATAAGTCAAAAAGTGAGTTAGCTATATGGGTATCTTAAACACATGCTTACATTCCTTACTTACATGCTTACGAACTTTTGTTTCTAATGTTGTCTTAATGAAGGGAAAGACAAAGATTGCATAGATGCCAGAGAATTCCCTTTTAGAAAAACTCCAAAAACATGCTTGGAAACTAATTTTGGTCTACCATATATGTGTCACTTAGTCCTTGTATCTCAAACTATAGGAATCCTCCTCAAAATTCTCAAAGTGTGATATAAAAACTTCAAACCCTTGACTCATATGCTTCTCCTCATATGCTTTCCTCGGATTCTTCTTAATACCCTTCTTTAGCCGCATGCACTTCGAAATCCTGAAAATGGTAATGCCAATTTGAAATTGAAAATTCTGCTGCTCTCTGATTGTGAACAAAAGGAAAAAGAGAGAAAAAGGTGGGATCAGCTTTCTCTGCCTCCCTGCCAGTAACTGTACCTTTGCTTTTTCTTATGGAACAGTGAAAATCTGTTATGTAGCTTGGAGACTCTGTGATAGAGAAGGACATGAGATAATTGACCCGCTTTTTAAAGATGAGCAACAAAACTTTTCGAGGACTTTTTTGGTACTTAAACTAATGTAATTATTCTTTCCAGGATGTTTTTTCTTCAGCAGATGTAGTATAGTACTATTGCCTAGGAATGTAAAAACATGCATGTGGCCCTACGACAGCTGTTGATATCACATGAAGCAATTCGTCGGTTCAGCTAACGTATAAAGATTGATGAGTTGCATGACGAACAAGATGCGGCAGTAGATCGTTGCCTAGCAAGCTGTTTTTAGATTTAGCAAAGCGAAAAATACTATACAAGCCGAAATGTATAGTGTAATACTGATGTTTCCTTCCACTACCAATCTCCCCTTGGCCAAGAGGTGGAAGCTTTGGCTTTGAGTTCGAGTTGGTCTTAATTAGCTTGGGATATGCATTTGTGTATTAGGAATATTTGGCCCTACAAGGTCCCTTGTAAGTGAAAGAAAACAAGAGAGTTTCCATTTGTCTTCTACAAATTATGAACGCACACATTAAACTTCAGAACTGAACCGAGAGAGAGAGAGAGGCTGACATGGAGTTACCGATCGAGGTGTGCCCTTTACAGGGTGACAAATTGACTAGTCTATTTAAGGTGGGGCTAGCTAGCGAGTTGAAAGAGAAGCCAAGAAAACAAAGTAGATATATCACGTGCGAAGGTGCAGCAAACCCTTTGCCTAACTAAGGAATGAAGCACACACACACACACATGTAACCCTATATATGCATATTCACTATATACGGACATGTTTTGAAGGGGTCGACTTTCACATGTTATTTATGTTAACCCATTACAGTTCTCTTTCAAATGGGTATGTCATCAACTGGTCCAGGATAAGATATCTTTCCTAATACTGGATGAGAGCCTGAGAATTGGCGAGCCAGTTCAGCAGATTGCTCGGCATTGGTGTAATGCATCCTTTTAAGTTCTGGTGTAGGGAAAACCAAGAGAAATGGACAATAGGACAAGATAATGATTAAGTAAAGGAAATAATTATGTGCCCTAAATTTTTGTAGTTAGTTTCTTGAGCAAATTCATGACAGTATCTAGTTGTTGTGAGAGTATTAAACCATGTTATTATATGATTTGGCATTTGGAATAACCCTCCACTAATCATGTTTTAAATACTCATTATGACTTGGATTTGAAAGATATGTTAACCCTACTACACTCGAGGGAATGATAATCTTCTTGGTCTGTATTGGAGAGAGACAGGAGAGGGGTGGGGATCAATCAAGCAATTCTTGGTTGGCTTAGAAAATGACTATCTTTTGTCTTATCAATCCACGCATACGAGCAGATTCAGCTTATCTGAGCCATATGAAAGGCCCCGATTTTATTCCAACTCAATCAATCATCGATTATGTCCCTTTAGTACAACCCCACCTAGATGGTGATATGAACTTGTAATAAGACGTCATACTAAGATTATAAAAATCATAACACACTACAAACATATGGAACATTAAGCAATCACCTACATACTTCTTGGATAGACATTTGATTTATTTTTCCATTTTATTATCATTATTTTGATAATATTATCGTAATTCTAAGTAATATTACTTAGATTATTGGTATGCATGATTAATCTAAGTAATGTTTATAAATAATTAACTTAAGTTCTTTTCATGACAAGTTAGATAAGGTCATAGATGCACAATTGAAAGGATGCAATAAACCCTAGTATTGCTAAAAGATGACTTACTACAAATACATGGACACCTAAGGAATCAAACACATATAGTTGGAGAAGATGCATGGTGAGAAAACCTGCAAAAAGGAAATGATTTGTCCATGATGGTTGCTGAATATAGATATATGTATGTAATGTATTTTTGGTGGCCCGTGAGCAAGAGATCCAAAGCTTAACTGCCTTCAAACCCTACCTCTCTGGAAAGGTGACAAAATCACCACCTCACATAGAGACAAAGTCTCTGGCCGGCTACTTCACATGCCACCAAAATCCAACCTAACTCATTAGCCCACTCTCTCTTCTTCTTGCTTTATATGACATTTCTCTCGTCACTCTCCATCTCTCTCGATACCTGAAGAAAAAGGCTGAACAGAGGGAGAGATAGGGTTTATACAGTGGATTAGACCATTTTGTAGCCATGAGAAAAGTTTGTTTTGCTTCCCTATTTCTTGACAAGCTGAAAAGGCCTGATCTTTACTGCAAGGAAGAGTCTTTTTTTGCCTAATTTGACTTGCAACTAAGTTTATTTTCTTCTGGGGATGTGAGTCTTACTCCTCCTGATCAGTCCCTTTTTCCCTTTCAATAAAATCCTCAGATAAAGCTGAACTGTCAATTCTTATTTTATTCAGTTGCAGAATTCTTCCAGAGTGAAAATAGGGTCTCCTCATACTCTCCCCACCACCACCACCAACCTATTGGATCCTTTCCCAATGCTAAGGTACCCACTGCTAGTCTGGTCTCTTTCTATCTTCCTGCTCTCTGCTCAATTCTGATTTCCATTTCTCTTTCCTTTTTGCTCTCTCTATCTCTCTCTCTCTTAATTTTGTGCCTGCTTCTTTTTGTTTGTCCTGTTTCTATCTCCATGATGCAATTCACTGAAACCCCACTCCCTCCTTTGCACCAAATCACTCAATTCTCAAACCCCACCATGAACAAGAACCCTACTCAGAGAACCCGTCCGTGGCCTGGTTTCCCTACTTCGAAGGCTTTAGGTAGCTTTGGAGATGCGAATTGCATGGAGCAGCTTCTTGTTCACTGTGCAAACGCCATTGAGAACAACGATGCAACTTTAGCTCAACAGATCCTATGGGTCCTCAACAACATTGCACCTCCAGACGGTGACTCTAATCAGCGCTTAACTTGCGCCTTCCTCAGGGCCCTCATTGCACGAGCAGCCAAAAGTGGGACTTGCAAGCTCCTCGCAGCAATGGCTAACGCTCACCTTACTATTGATACTCACAAGTTCTCGGTCATCGACCTTGCTAGTTTCGTTGACTTAACTCCATGGCATAGGTTCGGTTTCACTGCTGCAAATTCCGCCATATTAGAAGCTGTAGAAGGGTATTCCGTGGTTCATATTGTCGATCTAAGCTTGACACGTTGCATGCAAATCCCTACTCTTATTGATGCTATTGCTAATAGATTTGAAGTCCCGCCATTGATAAAGCTCACTGTTGTTGGAGCGACCGAAGATATCCCACCTATCATTGATCTTCCCTATGAAGAACTGGGCTCAAAGTTGATCAACTTTGCCAGGTCACGGCATGTTACGATGGAATTTAGAGTAGTTTCTTCGAGCTGCGCAGATGGATTCTCGTCCCTAATCGAACAGCTTCGAGTGCAACATTTGGTGTACGCAGAAAGTGGTGAAGCACTGGTCATAAATTGTCACATGTTGCTTCATTACACACCTGAAGAGACAATTCATGGTATTCCTAGTACAAACTCGAATATTTACTCTTTCGAATCATCTTCTTCATCTTGCCCTTCCTTATCTATGTCATCGGTTCGGGCCATGCTTTTGAAATCACTTAGGAGTTTAGACCCAACAATAGTTCTGTTAGTAGATGAAGATGCAGATTTAACATCAAACAATTTGGTGTGTAGATTAAGGTCGGCTTTTAATTACCTATGGATACCTTATGACACTGTGGATACATTTCTTCCAAAGGGAAGTAAGCAGAGGCAGTGGTATGAAGCTGATATATGTTGGAAAATTGAGAATGTTATAGCACACGAAGGTCTTCAAAGGGTTGAGAGGCTTGAGCCCAAGAACAAGTGGGTTCAGAGGATGAGGAACGCCAATTTTCGAGGCATTTCTTTCAGTGAAGATGCGTTTTCTGAAGTTAAGACCATGCTTGATGAGCATGCGGCTGGGTGGGGATTGAAGAAAGAAGAGGATGATCTTGTACTTACTTGGAAAGGACATAATGTTGTATTTGCTACTGCTTGGATTCCTGCGTAAAATCTCTCTCTTTTTTCCCATCGAATTCATATAATTACTACTTCATTTTATTTGATCTGGCTAGTTCACAACTCATCTTTGGCAGATCTTATCTTTATCAATTGATGCAACAAATCAAAAAAAGCATGTTAAGATAAACTTTCAAGTTTTAACTTTTGTTCAATTCCGCAGAAGAATAACCGCAATCTTTTCTATTTTCAGCTCATTATATACATGTGCTTTACTAATTGATAAATCTCTAAAAGGAAACGGTCTTCAATACAATGGCATGGTCATTCCTCTATATATAAGACGAGAACAAGAAAAGATCTCAAAGAAATAAGTCCCATTGATAATCCAATAAAATCTGTAATGCATGATTACAATCCTGTCCTCGAGCTTAATCAGTATCCAACTTTTCAATACCCGATGCGTTTCTCTGAATCCTGATCAGATTTAGTTTTAGGGTTAGGCATTTAACTTTGTCTTGTATCTTTCCCTGATGGTTTCTACTTTCTACGTACAACTTCATAAACAAGCTCAGTGGCATTAATTGTGTTGGCGGGTTCTGCAATTCTTGGAGCTAAAAGCGATCGATACAAGTACTGGTTAGAAGCTTTAATGGAGACATCTACATCTGTAGTTCAGTTAGACCATGTTCTTCTTTCCAAGGAGGATATTAAACTACACAAGATCTCTAATGCCATTTTTGTTCAGCTAGCTCTTTATTATGACCTATAGTAGCCCATCCTCCATTCTGCAGCAACAGGGAAGCATGCAAAAAAACACCGACTATAAGTTTGCTCTCCTAGAGAGGAGAAACTCAAAAAACATTAACAAAAGAGACAAAAAAAGAATTGAAGGTTACCATTTTTTATGTCAAGCTTTAGTATTGGGAAAAGAACTGAGAGAATAATTATTAGAACAACTACTACGTGACAAAGTACATATATTGGCTCCATGTATATGTGTAGATAGGAATGTACTATCCAGACTTTCACTGAGTGTTACAGTACGCAGTTTTTACTTCTTAGAGCAATTTGCCATACCTTACAGAGAAAAAGAAAAATCAGCAAAACTTTAGTTAAAAGATCGAGGAACTTACGTCTTGTTCATATCAATCGAGGACCAGAGCAAATGTTACTTTAATCTGATAACTAATTGAATAAGCTTCTATGTCCATTTTGCTGAAGATTTTAAGCATAGTTTTACATGTGCTTTTACTAAATTTATGGTTATAAGTCGTTTTGATGTGAATGCTCGAAAAAAGAGTGAGCTATAAATTATTTTTTAATTTGCTATATTAGTTATAATGGTCACAAAGGTCATCAAATTAATATTTATGGACTCCGGCCTTACGCTGGCCTGGGAGCAGGGGTATCGACAGGTTATAGCGAAAATGGACTAGCTCAAGATCATTAATATTCTCGCTAACCCTAACTTTGTGCTAATTGGGAATTCTTTCTTGGTGCCAGGTATCCAGTAGCTATTACACCGGCCTTAGGGGGCTCATCTCCAACACGTCTTCTGGGAAGAAAACTAGTGTACCGACAACTTGGCCTACCTTGCAGTCATTCGTTGTCCGGGTCTCTACATCCTTCAGGAGTCGCCAGTAGGCATCTAGGAGTTACTCCGCAGAGACGCGAATGGAGTGTTGTGCTCCAGAGTTTGATTTAATTTAGTAGTTTTCCTTGTAAACCAATATATATATATCAAATACATTAAACCCATCTAATTAACCCAATAATCCCTTTTTATTGGAAAATTAAGAATATACGTATCAAAATCAATAATTAACATTTCAACCGGTTTCGTCGGTTCAACAGTTTGATTTATTTTAATAAATTTTTATTAAAAATTGATCAATTGATTAATTAATTGGTAAGTTTTTATAAATTAATAAATTCTTATGAATCAACTAATTATCATTTAACAAAATTTTTCAGTTAAACTTCAAATTCTTTGATAAATAAAGACAATCTCTTTCAATCATATTTTAAATTCTTTAATTTTATTTAATCTTTATCTAGTTTTATAACGTCTAATATCGGTTGAACCTTGTAAACTTTAAATATCTTGCTTTACTCATTTAACTTCCGATCCAGTTTTTAAACATTGATCAAAATAATTAAAGAGTAACATTTTACTATGTGTGCTTTTTAGGGTAACATTGGTCTAAATTGTTTTATTAATAGAGATAAGGTCAAATGGGTCAAGGATCAAGAATTAGAAACCTTGATTAAATTACTTATTATTGAGACCATGTGTAAGATAGAGCTAATGAATGAGAGTGGAAAAGGACTACTTGTAATTTTGATATAGACCCATTCCAAAGGGACATGAAATCGTAATCATAGGACTTGGAACTAATCCACATATAATATTATATGTGGATTAGTTTAGTCCTAAGTCCTTTGATATTACACTCTCTTAATATGATATTGTAATTCAAAACATAATATTACCACAACTGATTAATTTCTTACTAAAAATGGTTATAATCAGGGACGGATTCAGAAAACTTTTTGAGTGGGGGCAAAATTTCAATAGGAACAAAATTTTATTTTTAGTGGGGGCAAAGTTTTAATGAAAGCAAAATTTTATTTTTTTTATAGGATCAAAAATTTAAAATAATAAGTTTTTTATATAAAACTTTTTGGAGCCAGTGAGGGCAAGTGCCCCCACTTGCCCCCAAAGTGGCTCCGTCCTTGGTTATAATTTACTTAAATTTTTAAAAATGATTAACTCAAAGTAAAGAGATAATTAAAATTTTAAATAGATCAAATTTATTATTTTATTTAAATAATTTATTAATATTATATACTAAACAATGAAAAAAATCTAGAAAGAGCAAAGGCTTTTCTTTGCTTCTGTTAACTGTTATACCCCAAAACAGTAAAGAAAACGAACATGGAGCATCAGCCACGTCCAAATCCGACCCAAGAACAATGGAAGTCTTGCCCTGTTGTGTTGTGGGTTGTGACCTTAATTTTCTCCCACTTTCCAGGAACAGAAAATATTTTGGTGGCTAGTGTAGTGTTAGAAGTTTCTTTGGCATAGCATATTATAAACATAGGTGAGTGACTTGAAAAACTAGTTAAAACATGATTGAACACACGAACACAAAAAGAAGGTCCTTAGTCCTTACCTTACCTTAGCAGCATTTAGCAAGGTTAAAACGCACGTGCTCCATTGACCCGAAGGACTTAAACAGAAGCTTCTGAAGAAAAACAAAAGCCGAAAGCCTCTCGCTTGCTTACAAGCCCTAATCTTTCTCTCCCTTTCTCTTTCCACTCTTTTCTTTTTCGTGTCGAAATTATTAAGCTCGTGATCGAGGAGTTGAAGTGGATAGTACAGTTGAACTGAAGCGCAATTCAATTGGTAGTTCGAGTGCAGGTTGGTGCTTATTTTGTTCTCCTTACTTCTTTTTGACATTTTTTTTAGTGTGTTTCATGCCTGAATCGCTGCATTTAGAAACTCTCCCTTCTGTTTGGTCAATTTTTGAAGTGGGTCTGTCTTTGAGCTCGAATTCGCACTTTAACTTTGCAAGTTTTTGCTTTTTATTAAAGTTGTTAGTTGATATGGAAGTTGGGCGCTGATAATTCTTGGAGAATTTCTATCTTTAAGTTTTATCTTTGATTTAGTTCGTAGCTTATTCAACTGAAGTAATAGTTCAATTGAGCTAAAGAATGTATGTTTGGGATAAATTTCTATCTGGGTTTTGTTTATTTTGTTCCCAATGTAGTTGCTGTGCTAGAATTGACTTGGGATTTTAAATGGCAGCTAGTGCTCTTATGATTTGTACTAAAATATAGTTTTGTGTGACTGGATGATTTCATTCTGTTGATAGTGAGGGACTTGGAGACTAAAATGTCGGCAACTAGGCATTTTTCTCGCATAGACATATTAGAGCTTAAATCACGTATGGAGAAGAAGCTTGGGCGCCTAAAAGCGGAGAAATATTTTGATCTCCTCACAAAATTTTTCAGTCTTAAGATTAACAAATGTGAATTCGACAGACTTTGCATTGGCACGATTGGGAGAGAAAATGTCCATCTCCATAATCTTCTTCTCAAGTCAATTATTAAAAATGCAAGCAATTCTAAGATACCCCCGACAAGGGAGAGCAAATTACAAGGTGCATCAAAGGTGAAAGTACCTAATGGGTATCACAGAAGTAATCTGCAGTCCTTTTTCAGAGACTTTCCCCAATCTCCACGTAAGGGTCGGACACCAAGTGTTTGTGACCGGAAGTTTAAAGATCGTCCCAGTCCTCTTGGTCCTCATGGAAAGAGCCACAATATTGCATTTAAAGATTCAGTTCCTAGGAATCAAGAGCAACAGAGTGCTACAGAGTTGCTTTCTTTGGGTAGCAGACATCCAGGCTCTTCGGAAGATGGAGAAGAGGTTGATCAGGCTTCTGGAAGCCCTGGCATTCATAGTAGGAGCCCTGTTAGAGCTCCACTTGGCATCTTGCTAAACGCTAAAGGGGCACGGAAGGTACTATGTAATCATTTGGCATCTTGCTATCACATGGAGACATGTCATATTAGTGGTCAGCTACCTGATACTGTCACTTTAAGGAAAAGATTGGAACAGAAATTGGAGAAGCAAGGATTAAGTGCCTCAGAAGATTTTGTCAATTTATTGAATCACAGCCTTGATGTTTATCTGAAGAGATTGATGAAGCCTTGTTTGGATCTGGCTAGTTCAAGGTCTGAACCAAAACAAATTGGTCAGCAACATAGTTTTGGTGCCCCTGGTTTGAATGGGATGTTGCCTTCCAGATATGTAAAAAGATCCAGTGGCTCTTGTGCTGCATCTATGCTGGATTTTCGGGTTGCAATGGAGCTTAACCCCTCCATTCTTGGTGAAGAATGGCCAACACAACTTGAGAAGATTTGTCTTCATGTATCAGAAGAATGAAATGGAACAGAAATGCTTACTTTGGAGGGATAGTCTCTTTACTCTAAATCATTGTAAGAATACAGTTATAGGATCCAGTCTAACTTTAATATTTGACCAAAGCGTACAATTGTTAAGTACATAAGTGGTGAAAGTCATGGGAAGTTTTGGATCAAGGTGTTAGATTGTATATAGGCCTTTTGGACTGATTATTGGGGGTGTGACTTGGTAGAGTATAAGCGTGAAACTTATAAGAACCTAGCTTTCAAGTTTCAACAATACGTCAGTTGCCTACAGCTGACACTAGTTTGTTTGTTCAATTTATTGACTTTGTTAATAAAGCTTACAATTTTCTGTTTCAGATTGTTTAAATATTTGCAAGTTAATACTATACAATTCAAGTGTTTGCCAATTGGACCTCTATCTTTGTGCATGCGTTGGTATAAACACCCTCTAAAGAGCAAGATCTCCTCTAAAGAGTAAGATCTCCTTTCTCTTCATTTGATGCTTTTACTATAGAAGTGGGCTAGACTGAGCATTGTCTGTGAGACTGAACACTTTAACACAAATGTCTATATTTACGTGTACTAACTGTGTCCGAAAGTGCACGATAGTATCTGCTTCTTGCATACAGCAGTGTTGCACAAACTGCACCGTGTTGTGTCAAATATCATACATTCACATCATTAAACTTTGCAACCTCTGTATTTTTCTCCTCTCTTTGCGGAGGAGTGTTGTCATTGTGACTATGAGTTATTGTCTAGTATGGTAATTGATTTTATTAGCCTTGCAGTGCCTATATAGAGCCTTATATTATTTTCATTTTACTTGACTTATGTACATAGTGCACATATGATTCAAACCTAATGCCCCTTGCATCTTTGCGTGAAGTCTATTCTTCTTCCTCATCACCTAACAAAATTCAAATACAATGAAGGAGATTGAACTCAAAACGACATTCATGATATTTGGATATTTGAGGATTTCACAGATACCTGGAAGCTGAATTCGTGGAGAATTGTTAGCTGACTTTTGCATGATGAACCTCAAAGGCTAAGGGGTAACTATTCAGTACTTGCATTTCATTTTACCTTTGGTAAGGATTTGGTCACTAACTTCTCAGTAGCCAATATGTTCATGTGTAGCTAAATATTAGTCTGCAACTCAATAAATGAGGTTACGTTGTTGAGGTTTTAGCCTGCAGGCTCTACCAGGTGTTGTGTGTTGGTTCAACATACTACAAGGATCGCATATCCAGCGTACCAACCTAAAAGGACTTCATAATCTCTCTGCTAGTCTGCCCGACCATGATATGGAGCATAAAATGAAAAAATATGCTGATCAACAAGACCATAGTACATGGGTTGCCTGGAATCTGAGCTTGCTATCTCATGCATTGGACGAATCTATTGAAGCAGAACATGACGTTCCTTCCGGAGTTCTTGCTCTAACAAAAGTCAGTCGATTAACATGACAGAGTCGGCTCCTCTTGTCTTGGATTTGCTAAATGCTTGATTTCTCAAATGAATTCTCAAACTCGTTGAAATTTTCTTTCATTTTTGTTTTTGCAGATTTCAGAGTAATATTAGTCAAAAGAGAGAAGGCTCTTTACCTCTGTAACTTGAATGGTATCTACGTATTCACAATGGTTGCATATGTCAGACGTTTTGGTTTGATTTGACAGGAACTAGCCAATGTTTCTTTCTTAAGTGAACTTCCTTTTGGAGGCTAGAAACAGGAAAATGAGTAAATATAGCCATGCATTTGAGAAATCTCTCTGAAAGTTTTATGTTTCGCCCTGTTCTGGTCTAAACTTTTTATCCTGTACCTTAAGAAGAAGCCATTTCCCATTATCATTTCTACTGTCATGGACCATGATCTTTTGGTGATGTGGTTGTTCTTAATTCCCTTAATGAAATAGAACAGTTTCACGATCATCATATGCAGCAGATGGATTACTGAAGAAACAACAGACTGGCCTCGTTTCATATGAATAATAATGAATCGACCATGGGCTAGCCTATGCTAACGGATCATTCACCTGAAACTCCTGTACTTACGGCCTTCAGAGACATGCCAACAAATCATTCGTCTGAAAATAAACGTGTAATAATTAAATAATACTACACAAAATAAGTTGAAAATATAAAAATTAAGATATTAAATAATTTTTTAATGTAAGCGTATGATTTAATCATTTCAAAGTCATACAAGATGAAGTTGTTGAGACGTTATAGTCGACTATTTACTCAATGCTTTTGCATATGAATATTCAAATCCGCATTCAATTGATATGTCTTATTATAGAATTTTTCTTAAGTAATCGACAAAAAGTGATGAATCATAAGCCGCTGAGAATTAGGTAAACATGACACATCCAGAGACTAGTCAAGCTGTTGCTTTTGGTGTTATCACAATAATTTAGACCTGTACACTCACGAGTTTGTGGTGGCAATCAAGTGATGGCTTTTTTTTTGCGTAATCGAGTTGCTCATCTTTCCATCCTGACTTCTTCTAAATTAATATTTTAAAAATTAGACTAAAAATAAAATTTATAAAATAAAAAATTTAAGGTATAAAAGATTCAACCAGTATTAGATCGTTATAAAACCGACTAAAAATTAAATAAATATATAATTAAAAAAATTATCTTTATCTATTAAAGTTTAATTTAAAAAAGAGATTATTAAATACAACTGAATTGATTTATTTTAATTTACAAAAATTAACCGATTAACTAATAAATTGATCGACTTTTAAAGTAAATCAAACAAGAAAGTTAAAAATATAGTCTAAAAGTTAGACGATTGTTGAACTGGTCGAACTAGTTAGATTTTTTAATTATTATTCTAAATTACATTTTACTCTTATTTTTTGTTTCTAAATCTTAATGATATAAAAATTGTAACGAATGTATTCACTTAATCACTACATCAAAATTTACAATTAGACTAAACAAAAATATTTTTATATTATGATATTTATCAAGTTGAGGATAAGTCTTGGACCAACCAGTAAAGTTGTTCCTTTGTGCCTATAATGTCATAGGTTCTAGTTACGGAAATTGTCTCTTTGTAAAAATAAAAAAAAAGGAAGGTTGTGTATAACATCACTCTCCCCATATTTCCGCAAAATAAGGAGCCTTATGCACGGAATATATTAACTTTTTGATATTTATCAAGTTATGTTAATAAAATTTATTACTAAAATTAAGTTTAAAAAATTATATAAAATTTGTTATCATGTATTTTACAATCAATCACATTATATATTATTGTTAAAATAATTTAATTTAATTTATATAAATATTTTAAAATCACAATGTAATTTAAGATAATAAAAATATTTGCTATAAAAACTTTATAACTTAAGGACAAGGTGTAGATAGAAAAAGAAAAAGTGGAAAGCTACACAGTGGGCTTATTTGGTAAACAAATTATCAGTTGTTTTTTTAGCTGATTTACATAAATTAGTTGGTTAACTATATTAAAAAGTTATTTAAGTTGTTGGATAATTTGATTGATTAACTGACTGATTTGAAACAATAAGCTATTAAATAACTTTTTAAATAAAGTTGAAACAAGAACATTTTTCAAACAGAAAAATTGTTAGTAAAAAAAATAAAACTTGTATATTTAAAATAACACAATATTTATTCATTTATATACATAACAATAAGCGGATAATAATATGAAATAACGATAAGATATTTAGCTAAATTTAGATCCTAAAATTAAAAAGATAAATTATAAATTTATAATAAATTTGAATCAACTTTAAAAGCATGTTTTTTTAAATAAATATGAACTAAATTTAGAATAAGTTAAACGTAAGTTTATTTGAACTAGATTGATTTTTTAAATAACAAATTAATTTTACAACGTTTATAACATCAGTAAAAATAGTATTTTCTTCACTATAACATTTTGTACATGTACATTTTAAATAATATTATATTAAAAATTAATATGTCTTGATATTTTCACTTCTTACACGTATACATATACAAATATATTAACTTAATTTATATCCCTTTTCTTAATTAGTCATAATGAAATAAGATATTTTTTTAATTCATATCCTTTTAAGTCATTTTACATATAAACAATAATACTAATCAGCTAATTTTATCAAACATCTTTAATAAACAGTTGACAATTAATGCAATCCGCTGGTTGTCAAACAGAGCCTTTATAGTTTATGCAACAGAAAAGTGAATAACCTGTTAAACTTATCTTCCATGTTCATTGCTGACTTGTGAGAACACTCCACTAGGCATTATGAACGATCCTCCGTCGTAATCATCTTCTCCAACTTGAAAGTTTTGGGATTGGGATGGAAAATGACCAGCAGCAAGCAATACATATTCTTGAGAAAGGTTTATTATGCTGTCTTCACAAACTTCTTCATACATTTGATACTCCAATGCTAATATCAAGTCCCACAGCACATCTCGCATATTAGGCCTGTCAACCCCTCGTGGCCTCAAACATTTTTCTGCTGTTTCGCCAAATTTTCTCAGGGAATTTGTGTTTATTTTGCCTGCCAAAAAGGGATCAATGATTTTCTCAAGCTCGCCCTTTCTCTGCCAATGCATCCCCCATTCGGCTAAGTTCATCTCCTCATCTATGTTAGATTTGATATTAACCGGTCTGGCACAAATAACCTCGAGAAGTACCACTCCGAATGAGTAAACATCAGACTGCTCTGTCAACTGCAGAGTCATAAGATATTCAGGGTCAATGTAACCAATGCTCCCTTTGATGGTGTTGTTAATGTCCTGGTCATGATCAAGAGCACCTGATTTTGAAATGCCGAAATCGGCAACTTTTGCTAGGTAATTTTCAGTAAGCAAGATGTTTGTGGACTTCACATCACGATGAATAATTTTCCTTTCCAAGTCGGTGTGAAGATAATGTAGTCCCTTTGCAGAGTCAATGCAAATTCTTAGTCTTTGCTGCCAACTCAACTCAGACCGCCTCGTATATGTCGTAGAATCTCCCTCCAAATCATAAAGATGATCTCTGAGAGTCCCCTTTTCCATATACTCGTACACCAATATCATCTCAGACCTATCATCACAATAGCCGATGAGGGAAACAAGATGGCGGTGGCGAATTTTGGATAGGAGCATGATCTCGTTATGGAATTCTTCCGGGCCCTGTCCATGTCCTGGCTCAAGTCTCTTGATAGCCACTTCTCTGCGACGGAGAGTAGCTCGATAAACTTTTCCAAATCCACCTTTACCAATGAACAATTTGGAAGAGAACTTCTTTGTCGCACGCCTTATTTCCCAATATGGTAACTTAAGTGCAAGGTTCAGCTCAGGGGAAAGTGGCACTTTTCCAGTTATTCCAGCTTGCAAATTCTGGAAACTGTCCCCAAGAAAAGATAAAGAAAATGGCCTGCCTGAAGATTGATCTTGCTTTCCTCTCTTATATCTGAAGGCCGACACAGCTAAAACCGATATCACAGCGAATAGCCCACCGGCAAGTAAACCTAGAATAACAGACAATCTATTCTTCTTCGGCTTTCTTTCAGGAGGAGCAGGCCTTAATTTTGTCATCACCTCCAT
>JANITX010000008.1:51148339-51165155 GCA_027564395.1 Erythroxylum ulei
AAATGTAAACTAATATTATAAAATTAAATAAAGATTAAAAAGTTTAATTAACTCCTTTATTATATTCTTCCAAACTTCACGATATAATTGTACGATAAAAAAATTAACTTAGAAAACACACAGAGCAAAAGTAGAAAGTAAAGTGGAAGACAATACTTTCATTAGGCAAATAGCTAACTTCAAAAGTTTCTCTTATGAAGCTTTTAAAAATCAGCTTATTGAGGTTAAATAAGCTAACCAATAAGTCATTTACCAAATACATTAATAGCTTTTTAAGATAGTCAAAAAGTTAACTTTTAGTCAACAAGCTAAAAATAGTTGATAAGCTTTTTGCCAAACACTTTTTTATCCTTATAGTTCAAATAATTTTTTTAAAATTTTCTATTAAATTTTTTTAGAAATTTTATACATATTAGATCCGAAAATATTTTGACAAAAACATTAAAAGAAGGAATTATGAAGACTATTGAACAAGATGAGTTTTTTTATAAAAAATTTAAATTATAAAAATAATTTAAGAATTAATCATCAAATTAATGGAGAAGTATTTTTCTTTTACTCGGAGTTTAATTAAATAGATCTCTCCTTTTCAATTATTATGTATTATTTTTCAATAGTAAATCATGAGGAAATTAGCTATCTAATTAATTATTCTACAGTTTGTTTTTGCTTTGCAAAACTTGACGACAAATTCAGCAATTGCTCTTTAATGTTTATATTAAAATTTGAGTAGGACCTTAAAATTTCAAAGCATTCATAATGAAACATAATGTTTGCAAAATATTCAAAATAAATTTTAATATTTCAAAAATGTTAAAAATAACTCTTAACTAGACAGAACAACTGTTTTAAATCTTTTTAAAATTTAGATTTTATTTTGAAAGCTACCATATATTAGGATCTTAAATTTTTGTGTAAACAATTGGAACTAAAATGTTCGTTTGGCCAAAACTTGACCAAACAACTCGCTGGTGGTTTGGTCCGATTTGGAAACGACACCGTTAAGAAACTTCACCACATTGTGTTCAATGCTTATCCCTTGTCGGGACATTCCCCCGAAACCGTTTCTAGGAAAAGACAAGGTCATCTGGGGCCTTTCTGATACGGGACACTTTACGGTCACTTCCACCTACTCCATGTTATTGGACCACGACGACATCGCGATAGATGGCTTTTGGAAGTTAATTTGGCAATGAAAAGGCCCTCAATGCATTTGAACATTTCTATGACTCCTTGCGCACGATTGGTTACTCACTAACCACATCGGCTGCGTCGACATCTAACTACAGACAACTCCTGTTACCACTGTGGCCTTAACGAATTCGCGTTGCACACTTTGAGAGACTGCAACAAAGCCAACAAAGTGTGGAAATCCCTTCCCCCTCACGTTGTTCATCACGAGTTCTTCTCGTTGCCGACTCGTCAATGGCTCAGTACTAACCTCCACCATCACGGGCATATTTTTGGACAGGATTGGTCGACACTTTTTGGAGTCACTTGTTGGCTCTTGTGGACTTGGCGGAATATGACAATTTTTGATGATCAGTTTAGTTGGCCTTCCTTACCTATTTCTCTCACTGCGTCTTTTGCAGATCAAATCCAGAAAACTGACGTCTGGAAAAGTCAAGCTATTTCGGGACATCGACATCATGAGCAACTGGTCAGATGGAGCCTACCATTAGCAGGATGGGTCAAGTTCAACAAAGACGGCGCGTGCACACCTTCCTCCTGGACAGCTGTAGCGAGAGGCATCCTACGAGATAGTTCAGGCAATTGGCTTGGAGAATTCGTCCAAAATCTCGGTTGGTGTTTTTTGGTGATAGCGAAACTCTGGGGTGTGTTTTCAGGACTAACACTCACATGAGCACTAGGTTATCACCGAATTGAACTGGAAGTGGACTCGATTGTGGTGATCAACCTCCTTTCTTCCGCGGTGAGCTGGTCCACGACTTTCAATCCAATCGTTCAAGGGATTAGCGAGCTGTTTACTCGAAATTGGACAGTGGTGCATCAACATATCTACTGAGAGAGTAACAGATGTGTTGACTGGTTAGTTAGCTATATGGAGCAGTTTGAGATATGATTTACTTCTTTAGATACTACACTCAATGGGTGCCAATCTATCCTCCTAGAGGATATGTCGAGACTTAGTTTCTCCTGACTAGTTTTGTACACTGTTTTTTCTTCCCTCTAATATAAAAAAATGCTTATCCCTTTAGACTCTGTTTGGTTTGAGGGTTAATAATAGGATGGGATGGGATGGAACGTAACATACTTCCATCGTTTATCTGAAGGTTTCATAATGGAATAGAATGGACTGGAATAGAAGCGGAGGGTTTTATGTTACGTTCCATTCCATCTTAAACAGTGAAAATAAGAAACCTCCGATCAGGCCTCCAATCCATTATATTATATTCCATATTATTAATTACCTTCCAATCAGGCCTCCAAGACGCTCCGGCTTCCCGCTCCCTGGATAAGGAAAAATGAAAAATGAAAAAAAGTAAAAAAGGAATTCGAAATGGCGGGATAAAATTTAATGAAGTTTGAAACGAAATTCACAAAACTGCGAAGACAAAACAGTAGCAGCGAGAATGGAATCGGTGCGAGAGATCTGCGAGCGGGCGATCCCCGTTGAGCTCCAGAAGATGGACGCCTTCACGGCGTCATTTGCCAAGTCGCTGGACTCCATCAAGGCTCGAGCTGAAGAAACCGCCCGGAATCAAGGTCCTTCCCTTTTGGATTAGGGTTCTCTGCACTTGATCTACGCCCTATGGGTTTTATTAGCCTCATATTGTTTAATGGTTGGTTTTCAGATTTTGAGTTAGTTTTGGCTTTGACCTTTTTGGTTTTTGCAGTGAAGCTTGGGGTCATGAAATCTAGATTGAGGGAAGCCGAGGACCAATTTGTTAAAGTGCTGGCAGGTAATTTGAGAGTGTTTCTTCTGCACTTGCAAAGTTTTGTTTTTTCTTCATTTGTTTGATTTGATGTTGAACTGAGGTCATTTGATTTGAACTGCAGAAACGGTGTGATAAAGAACATAATGTGCGTTTGATGATGTTCAAGTTAATTTCAACTCGTATGTTTAAGAAAAATCGATTATCTGAACCATTTTTAACCCATTGTTATGTGTCTGGTTTTTGAAATATGTTATTGAATAGTGAAGACACGTAATGAGGCACAGCAGATGGCAATAAAGGATTCAATGTCTGCTACAAGAGCTAGAATAGAAGAACTTAAAAGAACTCTACAGGTTCAAAAGGCTAGGAAAGATGATTACGCAGCAGTCATGTCTCAGCAAACTGTAGGTAATTTTCTTTACAATGCACATTTGATTTCTGTTCTTTTCCATGAGCTTGATAGGGGCAGAGCAGTTGAAATTAGTGAGGTTGTGTGCACCTTGGAATTGGATCTAGAGGGTTGGCTTGAGGCCTCAGCAGCTAGTGGGGGTGGATAAATAGAGTTGAGTTCTGAAGTTCAAAATTATATTTAGACATAGTATCAAAATGGGAACCAATATGAGATTGTACTTCTCCTGTTAGATTTTGTTGGCTATTTTTTCGCCATATTGACTGGGTTGGCCTGGCCTAAGTAGTTTTCACTTTGGATCAAATATATGAATTGAGTAAAAATCATGATCTTAGGGATTTCAAGAGCAGATTGGTTCCGGTATTTTCTGTTAGTCCATTCCAGTGTTTCAGTTTGTGCTAAATACCAAAACTAATATGCATGTGAACGCTCCCTTTCTCTCTAACAAACACATACATGGAGCAAGTTTTTTTCTTTTGAAAGGCACGTGTAACATTCCATCTGTTTTGGGTAAAGAATGTTCCATATGTTTTTAATCCTTTCTTTGTGGCATAGACCAAAATTAGGTGAGTTTTAGACGGTGCTTCTTTTAATCTTTGGAAGACCAAATTAAACATTTTTGTCAAATTAAACATTTGTGTCTTTTGATCATTTTGTGCTCTGAGTGCTCTCACCCCATTATTGCATTTTAATATATTGTTAACAGCCTTAAAAATTTATGCAGGAAAAAGAAGCCAAGAAAATGAACAAAAAGAAGGAATTGAAGAGGCAGTATTTTGGTATAATAGGGTTCTTGGTTTCCATATTGAAGGCGGGCATGGTAATTTCTAATGAAATTATTGCTAATATTTCTATTTATGCTAAGTCTATTCTTACATATTTCAATTTATCTTTAGGTGTGAAATTTACATTCCGCAACATCAGTATGAAAAATCCATATGATGAGTATTCTTTCACAATCCGCCATGAAAATGACACTTACACATGTAAGTAATGTTTTAGTAGTTATTTGTTACCATAGCTGGCTTCTCCATTCTTATTATCTTACTTGTATTTTGTAATTTTCAGTACTGACCTGCGATCCACAAATAAATGATACCAAAGATTTGATCCATGAGTTGAATAGAACCAATGGCTTTTTCAAATTTGTCAGAACAATGAGAGAGAAGTTTAAAGAAGCTGCATCAACGGGTAGAGTTTGAAAATTAGTTTCTTTTATGCTGCCTACGTCAAGATTATTAATCTTCCGTCAAAACTTTCCTTGCATGCAAGTATTTTTCTTGGTATGATTTGCATGTTACATATTTTCTTGCTATTTCTAGAAGATGACATCAAAAAGTTTAGATGAACAAGCTTTTGTTTAATGTCTGTCTAAGTGCATTTCAATGTTCATGAAGAAATTTGGTATTGATCTTGGCATGCAGGAGTCTTATCTGAATGTAAAGTTCTTCACCAAGAGTCTTCCACAATATCTTTGTCTGCTCCTGCTTTATCAGCTTCTACGGACAGAAGTGAATCTCCATTGAAGAATGAGCATCAAAGGGAGGAAATAAAAAAACACTCCAAAATGAATAACCTTGGAAAAGGAGCTAAACAAGCAATACTGTCCCCTGTTAGGAAGTCACCACGTTTTAAGGTACGTGATGTTTCTGGAAATATGCCTGGTCATTTTTGCTCATTTGTGCAGAAATAGTGAAACAAGCTTTTTCTGAGAATGCTAATTAGTTGGCTATACTGAGAATAGAGTTCATTTTGAAGTTTTCATAAACAATAAGTTGTATTGTGGCTAGATTCTAAGCACTATGACTATAACATGAGAAAAAAGGGGTTCTTAGTTTTATTCAAGTGGCTAATGTGGTTTAGGTACACATGCGTCAGTCCATTTTTCTAATGGCAAGTGACTGAATTTCTTGCTGCCTACTCAGGTGATGAAATGAGCCCATAGATTATGTGCATGAAAACATTGTCATGAATAGGTCAATAGTTGCTTCTATTATTGCCTTACAATACTTATGTCAAGATGTGCTTACTTCTTTCATCAATATGTCGTACTCAAATGGGACATTTCTTGAGGTTATGAACAACATAGAACTTTAAATCTTTCTTTGGCATGTGCACTATAAGAGTTTAAGTATGTAGGTCTTGAGCTAAAGACTATTGACATGTGTGGCAGGCAAAGAAATGAAGATTGATGCGAAGTTTAGTGTACCATGTGTGCCTTTGTAGCTACCCAAGTAGTCGTTAGCATGTGACTTGGTTACTTTATTGTTGACAATTATGGGATGAACTTGGTATCCCTGCTATGACAATTATGGGTGAAAGGAACTTCTCAGACCAACTTATTCAGTTCATCAGACATGACAACCTCATCATCCGCGTTGTGGTATTGAGAATTTGTAAAAAACCAATTGTAATGCGTGAATTGTAAAGGACCGAACATGATAATCTGAATGATCATCACTAGATGCTAGTTTACAATGTAGATATGGTTATGTGATTTTGTTTTATGTGATTTGCAATCACAGCTATGTGGGAATATGGAAATGCTTGGCATTTCGGTCTTTCATGGTTAATTTTAATAGATTCCTATTTTGTCACTCTATGCCAAGAATGAAATTTACACGAGCTATTTTCTACTATTGACTTGGGTCAGTCTTCTTGTGTTTAAACATTGGTTTTTAGAGCTACAAAGTCTTTCAGTTGCTTACTACAAAATTTAGAGCAACTGACGCAACTAGATGCCTGATACCAGGCTTGAGCTGTGATCTGAATATGCGATAGGTGGGTCCAGATTCCAGGACCCAGTTTTAGCTAAGGCAGCGGAAACAATTTTTATGGACTGCAACCTTTAGGGAGGAATGGGTTTGCTTCCATTCCTGCCCATCTTACCTTGGGGTTGGGGTACTTTCTTATTCAAGTCTTATTCATTTTTAAAAATATTTTCTTTATTTTTAAAAATATTATTTAAAATTCTAAAAATGTTTTTTTATTAAATTTATATTAAGTTATATAAACATAATTCACTATTAAAATTAAATAAAAAAATCTCTTATATGTAATTTTAATTAATTTTTAATTTGTCAAGTTGGAATCAGACTACATGTAACCATTGTTAATCCCGGCTATGATGCTCTTGTTTTGAGTGGTGTGAACATAAGCTAAAAGCAAGAGCACGATGATATCGATTTATCATTATTATTACATCATTAAAGGTGGTAGTGACTTTGTCTTGCTCTTGCTTTCTGTTGTCAGCAAAACATAGTATTTGGGAAACCATTAGACAAGGGAAAGCTTCTTATTTTAGTGAGATTGAAGCTTGTAAGGGAAAGTGTGAGGCCAGAGTATGAGAACCCTTCTAATTTACATATAACTCCTATCCTTCTAGGTTTATAACCTATTCTTATAGATGCCTTACACTCGTCTAAACACATATAAAAAGGTTTAGAACGTGCATATATATACATAACCTCCTAGATATGTACTTTAGATTCATTACACAAGTCAAGCTGGTGGCGGATGCAACCTTTTGTGAATCAAAGCACGGCTCTGCCTCCAAAGGTTTTGTGCTTCGGTTTCATTATTTGCCAACGCTGAGCAGTTGCTTTCATTACAGTCTGTGAAGTACTTGCCACTGATTCCTTCACTTTGAGGGCTCAGAGCAACGTAACATGTGGTGGATGCACCCTGCAGGAGCAACCACAACATTTCATGCATTGTAAGAACCAAATTATTAACGTTAAGTCCTGTCCCTTTCTTGCCTACTGTGAATCTCTGGGCCTAAAGAAGTGACAAGGGACGTATCGGACATACCTGTGATATAGACTTCAATAACCTGGAAGCAATGAAGTAGAGAGAATCTGCAGACAAAAGTTTCTATATAACCAGTTTCTTGGAGATGAATTGCCAACAAACATACTATCAAGGATGATTAAGGAAAATGTTTATGGTTAGATTCTAATATCTGCAGAGGGAAAGAATTATTTATACCTGTGACAAATCCCTTGTGAACCCTGATGATTCCTGTCTTTATAATGCCTGGGTGCACTGCATTAATTGTCACTCTCGCATTCCTTTCCTGCAATATTTCAGACAACCAAATGATTGCCATCTTCAGAATCTGTCTGTTTCGTTTGTCGGTGTTACAAATGTTGTCAGAAACAAGAAAATATGGTAAAATGAATGAGCCAAGACAATTTATGATCTACAAACAAGAGAAACACAAGTAATGACATTTTAAGAAGCAGTAGAGAGTTGACCTTTAGTTGTCTAGCTACTTCCTTGGCATGCAATATGTTGGCTACTTTGGATTTAGCATATGCACAAGTTCCATTGTATCTGCACAAGCAAAATTGCTGATTGTTAGTGAGAAAAAGAATTATATTTTCAACTCATTTACGGATTCAATAACAGTTTATGTTAAGCAGTAATCATACTTCTTTGGACATAGCATTTGACTGAAAGAAAATGCACCCCTCTTCACCCAGCCGTGAATTGCAGAAGAAAGATTTATTATTCTTCCCTGAATCCCAGTACTTTCTGCTGTTTCTATCATATTGTTTATCAGCAAATCTGTCAGCAAATAATGCCCTGCAATACACCAGCTTGTTGATCCCAATCTAGGAACGGGGAGGTAAAGTTTGAGATTTCTTGTAACATACTTCAACAGTTATGCAAATCCAAAGTTTTAAGATTGCAAGTTCGGTCTTTTGTAACAATTGGGGTTGATGCAAGTTCAGTTACATATAATGTGAATTCAATTACACCAAATTATGATAACAATTTAGATTGGAACTTCCTTAATTTCTTCGGAGAAAACTACGGGAATTAGGAACACTATCATTAATCTTTATAGTTGATCCATCTTTCATACAAGCACGTCTAGGTCTTTCTATTGGTTAGATTAAGTGGTGTATGAATTGATTATTTTACTTTTCAAGAATAATCAAACTTAACTTATCCACTTTCTCTGTCCCTCTTTTTGATTCATCTAAAGACAAGTTATCATGATGGAAATTTTCATTTACAAGTATACACCCATAGAAGGGTGTATATATGCATATTATAGGAGAAAAGTCCAAACAAAATGAACACAGATTCTTTTCTACGTTGTCATTGTCACTAAAATGATGGCTTTTTCCTCCCTTGATTTTTGGGTGTCAATTTGCGCATATTCAAAGGAAAAAACATTAAAAGAGAACAAATATATTTTCTGTATTTAGAGAACTAATATATACCTAAGTAGTTTGTAGCGAATGTCATCTCAATTTTGTCTTCAGAGAACTCTAAATTCTTAGAGTAAATACCAGCATTGTTTCTGCACAAAAAAGATTACATCAACTTGGAAATGATGAAAATGGAAAAAGAATCTGTAAATGTTTGTATAAATCTAATGCTCACATGAGGATGTTAAGGGGTAGTCCGAGAGCAAGAAAGTCGGAACAAAATCTATTGACAGAGGCAAGTGAACTCATATCAATATCCATTGTTATGATCTCTGCATTTGGAGTGTCCTTCTGTATCATCTCCTTTACTTCACTTGCCTTCTTCAAGTTCCTCGCAGGCATCACTATTCTTACACCTCTCTTGGCTAAAACCCTCGCGGTTTCAACTCCAATACCCGACGTAGCACCTTCCAAGGATTATAACAAAACAAATTTATATTCTATGGTATGAATATGTAAAATATGTAAATCCAAAAGTTCCCATGTCTTAATCGTAAAGGATTTTCCTTTTCTTTGTGCTTTTTCATGCTTAAAATCTCTACGAGAATGTAATGTTCTTCTCCAATACTGAACTGTAAGGACTCGATATAATTGTAAAAAGCTCGAGTTTCAGATTCTTATTGTTTGATAAGCTGTGATTTGATCAGAAGAGACAAGTCTATCATATCTTACCAAAACCAAAAAGCGCCAGGAATTAAATGAGTAGTCTGTGGAATGTGCAGATAGTAAGCAGAAGAGTACAAAGAGTATCTCCTTTAGAGATCATGCTCAACTCGTTGTTTGACCAAACTGATCTTAACATGAACCCTCCATGCTTTTTGAAGAATAAGCAAGAGAATTCTTATGCAACAAATCCTCCCTTTAAAACGAATACGTGTTAAACAGAATGCAAAAGAGAAAAAGGATAGCAAAGACCGTTTTGTTTAAACTCTATTTGGAGGCTGAAGAAGATATTATCTACTGTGGAATTATACGAAGATTCCTAGAGAAGAAGAAGAAGAAAAAGAAGGAGAGGAGGAGGAGGAGGAGGAGGAGGAGGAGGAGGAAGAAGAAGAAGAAGAAGAAGAAGAAATACGAAAACTGCCGATACTACGCTTTGCAAGTTACATGAGAGCTAGTTTCATGGGCATAAAAAGAAAAGAAACGGTGAAAAGATGACATCTTTCCCATAAAGTAGAGTTTTACTATTATATCTGCCATTGTTGGAGATTATGTGGAAGTTGCAACTAACCAGTGATAATGGCAGTGAGATAGGGAGGGAATAAGGAAGCATAGTCTTCAGTAACTTGCTCAGCTGTTGCGTTGGAGCCATAGCCACTTGGGCCTGCAATTCCTGCCAAGTACTTCAGAGTTTCCTTCATAATAATACTCTTTAGAAACTTAGCACAAGAAGAGAACCATCTCACTAAATAGATGGAGGGTTTCTTAAAGGTTGTTTCTTTTATAAAAAAAAAAGAACAAGAAAAAGAAAAACTAGGATATTATGCATTAAATTTTTATTGATCAATTTGATATATTAATATTAAAGTCTATTATTTAATAATTAATTAAACTTTTTAGTAAATATTATAATTCAGATTAATTATGAATATACAAATTATAAATTTTCATAGTAAATAAAGTACATTATCTTCTTAGAGACAAATGTTAATTCTAGAATCTACAGTGTGATGACAGTGATAGTTATAGACATAAACTGAATATAATAGTTATCATTAGGAGGTCGAGGAAATTCGTAGTTGTGAGAGGATTGCATTAGGCAAGTAATCTTGACTAAAGAAACACAAGCCACATTTCAGATGATCAAAACTACATTATATAAATAAAAAATGAAATGATTGGCTAAGACCACCTACTCACCATGGTCGAGGGACCGCCAGATCTTATAATTCCAATAATACCAAGTGAAGCATTGTGATTGTAGGAATGCACTTGTGTGTCTCCCTTTTGCTCGTTAATTATTATGACCCTCTCACATTGAGTGACTTCAATTCCATTTTCATGGAAGAATTATACGTGTAATTTATAAATAAATAAATTACTAACTAATCAGAATATTAGGAAAATAAGTGTTGATACCACTAAAAAATTATAGAAATTAGTAATTTTAAAATAAAAAATAAAAATAAAAGAAATCAAACAACGTAGGTTAGAATATATGTAACCCTAGCTACTTCTTTCTTTATCAAGCCTCTAAATATTTATGCCTTTTAGTAAAACTTAACTTGGTATTATTAGCTAGTGTTATTCTGCATTCGTATACCATGTGTGTAAGGACTAAGGAGTTTTCTGAAAGACTCTATGATAAAACTCCATGGATGTGATTGTTGCATTCTGGAGTTGAAAAATCATCATTTCTTGCTTTTAAACTAAGCATTAGAAACCCATTACATCACACAGAATGAAGGATTCAAAAGGAAGAAGACCACCCAACAAGACTGATCGTGTGTGCATGTAGTAGCCACACGAGTGACCATAATTACACGAAGTATGTTGAGAAATTAATCATCCCGATCGATAGGGATGGTGAGACTTGGGAAAGACAAGAGTGCTTTTTCTTTTGTTTTTTCCTTTTTCATCGTGAGATGACCTTGTCATTCACGTCTTCTTCTTTTGTTGGACATGGCCAGAGATTTCGAGAAAAAATGATAGCCATTGTTGGAGGAGGTGACGGGCTAAAAGGAGGTGGTGAGGTTGACTCCTCCAAAATGGAGAACGCACTAGGGTCCTCCTTGGTCCCCTAACTTGCCAACACTTATCATCAATTTGCCACACCATAGTGAAGCACTTGTCTTCTTCTTGTTGTTTCACATGTGATCCTGCCTCAGCCTTTGTGTTCTTCCCTCCATTCATTCACGTTATCCCCATAATAAGTACCCAAAAAAATGTATACATGCTATTTCTGAAGGTAATTTAATGTTTCAATCACATTCAATTTTCCTTTTCCACTTGATAAGTGTAGTAAACAGAAAGAAAGAAGAAGATTAATAATAATAATAATAAGTTTATAAGAATAACTTATATATAATATTAATTATAATAATCGTAAAAACTACTAAAATAATAATCATATAATTAAATGATTATAATAGATTAGTCCTTCATCGCTGCTAGGAAAGAAAAATGGCTCATGAGTTTTAGTTATTGTGTCTTAATCTTTGCCCATGGACATGGAATGAATTTGCATTTCACCTAAAATAGGAAAGGTCGCTTGAATTGGAGACAAAGGCACTACTTATTATTATCAACCCATCACTCCTTTTCCCATCTTATTTACTTTCCTTGGCTGACAAACTAAGAAAGTTTTAGTCTTGAGAACTTTTATCAACAACTCCACTAAATCACTGTATAAGAGTAGTTGTTTTTGAGAGATTAAGCTAGTCCATTAAGTTACCCAACCAATGAAAACGACTTTAATATCCCAACAACCATCTTTTTCATGCTTTGATCAGGAGGGTGAAAGAAAATACAAATAGCCTTGAAACTTAATTATGGTACGTAGTCAATAAATAAATAAGGTCTTTCGTTTAATTTAAATGTAATTATTTTTAATTAACTTTTTTCAAAGTTTAAACAATTCAACTTTTATAAAGAAGTGCACTACAATTTCTATATATTTGCATTAAGTTTAATTTTGCCTTTTCTAACACTTTCTTTTAG
This sequence comes from Erythroxylum ulei, assembly GCA_027564395.1. NCBI lineage: Eukaryota > Viridiplantae > Streptophyta > Magnoliopsida > Malpighiales > Erythroxylaceae > Erythroxylum > Erythroxylum ulei. The sequence continues at coordinate 51,160,531 of JANITX010000008.1, forward strand.
ATACAAGTTTTAAGTGTTAATTATATATTTTAGTTAGTACTAATTTACCTCACGTGCCATCAACCTATCTAATGTGCATGTTAAAGCGGTCCCTTCACAAGAGCAAATCACGGGAGAGAGGGACATTAGGCATAGGTTATTGGACTATCTATTGCATGATTATCTGTCACACTACCGAAGTCAAAATTATATTTGCTACTTAAAAAAGACACTTCTTTGTGCATTAGGTCCTGTAAATCGAGGGAAAGAATTGGACAGAAAACTTTCATGTTTTGACGATAGAAGTTTTAACTAAATAATAAGATAAGAAATATTATGAAATTTGGATATCCTTAAGATAATATATAGAATTGAGATTTGATATATATATATATATATATATAGGACTTGAATCGGAAATTGATAATTTGGATAGTTTCACTAGTCAAAATATGAAGGAATAATGGAATATTTTCTCGGCCGAGGATGAGATCAAATTGAAGCAGCAAGCTAAAGTTTTTTGGCTACAAAATGGGGACAAGAATTCGAAGTATTTTCATAATAGTATCAAGGCTAGAAGGTGAGGCAACCGAATTGAAAAACGTCAGGATGCCTCGGGTTCTTGGGTTCACAGTGAAGATGGGATTCAAACTTTAGTGAGGGCTTATTTTGGTGAACTTTTCCAAAGCACTGTCGCCTCTAATCGTAGTCACAATATTGGATTGGTATAGCCATTGGTTAGTCCTGATGATAATGTAGCACTCACGAGGCCGTTTTCGGATGATGAATTTCGAGTTGCCCTTTTTCAAATGAACCCAGATAAAGCGCCTAGACCGGATAGGTTGAATCCGACTTTCTTTTAGAAGAACTGGAACTTAATGGGCAAGGATATTTCCAATAGCTGTCGATTATGGCTTTCCCAAGGTACCCTCCCTAAATCTTTAACTGAAACTTTGATTGTTCTAATTCCTAAGTGTGAGAATCCAGTATCAGTTAAGGAGCTCTATGCAATGTGCTTTATAAAATTATGTCCAAGAATCTTGCCAATAGATTGAAACATGTTCTTCATAAGTTGATTTCTAAGAATCAATCTGCTTTTATCCCGGGTCGTCTGATTACGGATAATTTTATGGTAGCATATGAGACTATTCACAGTTTAAAGAGTTGTGCGAGGGGTCAAAATGGTGCCTGTGCTTTGAAACTTGATATTGCTAAAGCTTATGACCGTGTTAATTGGGAATATTTATGTGATATGATTGTTGCTATGGGTTTTGATCCGATTTGGTTGAATTGGATGAAAATGTGCTTTATGGCAATTGATTATAAAATTTGTGTAAATGATACGAAAGTGGGGCCGATTGTTCCTTCTTGGGGTTTATGGCAAGGGGATCTTCTCTCCCTATATTTGTTTCTGTTTGTAGCCAAGGGCTTTCACTTTTACTTAGAGATGCAGAGCGCAGGGGTTTGATTCATGGTGTTCGAGCTAGTACTGGGTGTCCGAGGATTTCTCATCTTTTCTTTGCGGATGAGTCACTTCTCTTTTTTGAGGGTAATATTCAGGAGGCTTCAGAAATTAAAGCTATTCTGGGTACTTATGAGGCAGCTTCAGGTCAGTCTATTAACCTCAATAGGTCTGGCATTCTTTTTAGTCCCTCTGTTCCTAAGCATGAAACACATGCTATTTCTGGGTTACTCCATATTACTCTTCCTATCAATGGTAATCATTATTTGGGCTTGCCTTCATTAATTGGAAGGACTAAAAAACAGATTTTTGTTCTTTTTTAAAAGATAGGGTGTGGAAGAGAATGAATAACTGAAATAGTCGTTCTCTGTCTAGAGTTGGCCGTGAAATTTTAATTAAATCTGTTGCACAGGCAATTCCAGCTTATTGTATGAATGTGTTTCTGTTATCTGTGTCTGTGTGTAATGAGTTGCAAGTAATGTTTAATAAGTATTGGTGGAATGGCAAGCGGGATCATTTGGGTACTAATTGGCTTGCATAGGATTGTATGTGCTGTAAGAAGTTTGATGGTGGAATGGAATTCTGAGACCTGCGATGTTTTAACACTGCTTTGCTAGGGAAACAAGGGTGGAGGCTGTTGACTGATACCAACACTCTCGTATACAGTGTCTTCAAAGATAAATATTTCCCAAGGGGGGATTTTTTATCCACTACTCCAAGATCTGGGTGTAGTTTTGTTTGGAAGAGTGTCTTGTTCTCTAAACAGGTGTTGAAGCAAGGGGTGAAATGGAGGGTTGGTGATAGGCGCAATATTTATGTGAATAGGGGCCCTGGGATTCCCCATGAGGGTAATTTTTATGTGGAGGATGATTCTCTTTTTATCCATGATGCTTTGCGAGTTTGCGTTTTTTTTGTTGCAGGCGAAAAGAAGTGGGATGTTCGAAAGCTTATGAACTTGTTTTCAGTTAATGATATGAGAAGAATTTTGAGCATTCCTTTGAGTCCTCGTGCATATCAGGATAAGTTAGTGTGGCATTTTGATCGGAAAAGTTTCTATACGGTCAAAACTGCTTATCATATAACTTACCGTTTATTCAGAAATGGTGGTAGCATAGGGGATGTTAGTTTGTTATGGAAGCACTTATGGAAGCTTGATGTTCTGCCAAAGGTTCGGGATTTTATGTGGTGTTTGGGTCGCAACGTGCTCCCTACTAAGGATAATTTGACAAAGCGCGAGATTAATATTCTCTTGCAATGTTTGTTCTGCCATGATGAGGAAAATGTGGACCATGTGTTTGTCAATTGTTGTGTTGGCCAAGACGATTGGAGGCTAGCTGGATTTAATTTCACTAATGTGAATTTCTCTTTTCAGGATATATTTTTGCAAATCTTCTTTTCCTTAGGCAAGTAGAGGGTTGAATTTGGTGCTACGGTGGCATGGAAACTTTGGGCGGCAAGAAATGCATTACTATGGTCCAATACCAGGCCAAATCCCTTACATATTACACAGTCAGCTCGCCTTATGCTGGAGGAATTTAAGAATGCTTCTTCAACATTACAACCAGCAGCGACAAGAGTCCATACTGGTGTGGCTCCAGTTTGGTTGGCACAAATGCACCACTAAGCATCTTGGCTTGCATATGTTGATGGTGCTATTTTTGCAGCTATGGATTTTTTGGGTTTTGGTTTGGCTATAGAAGACGCAGAAGGCAACTTTTCTTTGGCTATTTCTGGCTATGAGGAAGGTGGTAATCAAGCGGCAGTTGTGGAGGCCCTTGCTTTAAGGCATCGTTTACATTATGCTTCTGATTCTTTACTTGATCCTGGTTGTGTTTTTACAGATTGTCAGTCGTTATATTTTGCTATTAATTCCTCGTGTGAGGATAATTCTGATTTTGGTTTGATTGTGTCTGATTGTAAGGCCACTCTTGTTTCTAGACCGGATATTAAGGTTTTTTGGATTAGGCGTTAAGAGAATAGGTGTGCCCACCTACTAACGCATGACTCTATACGCCATGGCAGGTTTCATTTATGGGTTGATATGCCTGATGTGTTTTTTGAGATTTATTCTCGTTGTTTTTAATAATATTATCTTTTCTTCAATATATATATATATATATATATATATATAGGTTTTGATTGGGAAAGAATCCTTCTTTCTTTTTTTTTAAAATTTATGTTCTTAGTGTAAATTTCATTAGTACCGTGAGATACGCCTTAAATTTGGTAAATAGTAAAATTATAGAAGTTAATTAACACCAGACATAGATATGTAATTGGCATCAGTCTCATTCTAAGTAGACAGACTTGAGAAGCAGAAGCTAATTAGCATATAACATCCCACCCCCGATGGGAAGGGTAAAATAGTATTTTAGAAAGGGCTGAGAGTGGTTAGGATTGTTTTGACATATTTATGCATACCCTTACATGTAAATAGTGAAATTTGCACATGAAATAACTGTACATGCATTCATGACATTTCCCGGTATATGTGCCTAAATGTGATTTGGTTGTGAAGAATGTGGTATTTGTGCTTGAAAAATTAATCGGAGTGATTTTTGTGTGTTTTATATTTTTGGAAAATTTTAGGAAATTTCTGGAAATTTTTTGGGGAAAAATTTCCGGACCGGAAAAATCGCCAGGCAACGAACCGATTGGTTTCCGGTACTGAAAATTTCTGCCCAATGACACTGAATATTGAAATAAATGATTTTGGGATTATATTTAGAGCCATTGGAATTGGATGATCTATTAGGGTTTCTTTTATTAAATGATATTAAATGATTTTTGTCTTTTTCTCTTTTAAAATGACAAGTGTCTTAAATGAGTTAAACTCATTTAATGTCTTTGCTCCATTCACGACTCTTCTTCTTAGTTGAAAGAGTGAATTGTGCTTTTGAAAACAAAAGTGAAGGTTGCTTAAGTTCTCTTCATCCGAAACCTCCTCCAAATTTCTTCTTCATTGAATTTTCTCCACTTTTTCTAGCTAAAGTACTACTCTTCTCTCCTACCTTAAGTGTTTCCTTTTTATGTGTTTAAGTTTAAACCACCTACCTCCCTTACCATAGTGATTGTCGTGTGTGGTGGTGAGAAGTAGAGGATTTGTGTTAGTTGAAGAATTGAAGAGTTGGAAGCTTGATAGGTAAGAGTTGTGTTTTATGTTCTTAAATTGGTAGTTAGAGGC
>JANITX010000008.1:51173552-51185159 GCA_027564395.1 Erythroxylum ulei
ACAAATTATAAATCATATGAACTCAACGTGAGGAACTAACTTAAGCACAAAACTCGTAATTAGGAGTCAAAAGGTTCTTCTAAAGTTATGAAAATGCAGCCAATTAATAATGAAAACTTGGGCTCAATCACACAGTTATCATTGGAGCACAGCCCAGGTGACGTTCGGCTAGTACCTAAGTTTTCGACATCGTCTAACCTCTCACATGAGCACATGCACTGCCCTTTCATTTTGACAACTCCTCCACTTACCGGCTGTTGGACCCCATTTCTGAAGTCCAACATTCGGAATCATAAAAGCATGGAAGACCCATTTCTTATAATTTACAGAGCATAATTTGGGAAATTCCAAACGGAATTTCAGACCAGCTTCTTTAGAACATTTGTTCCCCATTGTCTTACGTTTCTAAAGACACCAAAAACGCTCAATTTGGTTCAGAAATAAAGAAGTTATGGCCAAAACACTTTCGGGCTAAATACTAAACCAAGATTGAACACTACACCCAAATTCACTCAAGAAATTGAAAGTACTAGGGCCTAAATTGAAATTCTATTCCATCAAATAAGTTGTAGCTCCATGTGTCTAGTTTGTTTAGAAACAAGAATAAACTCATTTAGATCTCTACAGATCGAGATATCGCCAAAATACTGAAGCATGTCCAGGAAAAAAAATCCAACTCATACTCTTTGAACCGATCCTCTCACTTTGATTCAATCCATCTTTTTCAAATTAATATCAAAAGCTATAAATTTTTATAGTGAGGTAGAGGAATGTCTTAGCAATCCAACGCTTCAAAAATTAAGGCAATTGGAGGTCAAACGAAGAAGTTATGGCCAAAAAAGTGGAGAGAGGTCGGGTCGAGGGGAGGGGGGAATCAGCCGCGCCGCTTTAATTCTCATTCTCATTTCTACTCAAAATGAATGTTCATACATAGCTTTAATTACATATCAACATGTCCATCACTATTTTAGCACAAGATACAAAATACATGAGATGCTCAATGTTTGATATGCTTATAAAGCTATCCAAAAGTCTAGTCACTAGCTTAATACAAAAGTGTCTAATGCCTTGGAGTTTCCGATGCCTTGCAAGGTTCACGCTCGTCTTGTTTCGCACCTGAGGGGAAAAGTGGGGTGAGCTACACGGCTTAGTGGCTAATACATTTATAGCCATCAGTAATGGGCCACACAAACAAGCATAAATACACATGTATCAAGCAATTCAATTCATTCGCAAGTTCATCACACAATTCATAATTAATCGAAAGTTATCACATAAAACATATCATGAAATCTTCTATCAAGCATAACACGTTATTATGCATCATACTCAACAAATTCATAATGAAATGCACAACAAATGGCTCGAGAGTTTCGTGGAACAAAATGGTTTACACCGTGAACAAAACGAGTTCGATTTCTCAGGATCTCGTGGCCTCAAGCGGGCAGTCGGGAAAAGGCTATAGGTCAATATGCATGTGACTAACAAAATGGGTTTCTCTCTTGCCCAATCACAAACAAATCTATGCTCAATTTAGTCAATCTAAAATTTGCATTCTCATGCTTCTTTCATTTCATCAAATTCTCATATCTTTATGCTTTTCATTTATTTCAAAGAAACCATGTCATATTTCCTCATGCATTTCCAAATATTCACCACAATTCAACATTTATGCAATTTAAGCAATAACACACACTTAGGGCATTTGCCCATAACACAACAACTATAAACATATTACCCACCAAATTTGCTGAAAATCCAAACTCAAGATTGCCCTTCTTCTCTCTCTTGAGTAAGGTTTTCTTGATTCCCTTCAATTAACCAATTCTTATTTAATCCATACTCAAAATAAGGTTCATAAAATTTCAAGAATCAAAGCAATGCAAAAATTGAATTTAAACCTAACCTACCCATAACCCATCTCAGCTAGAAAAACCAAAACCCTAACTTAGAAATCCCAAAATCAATTTGGTTTCATCTTTCTCTTCTATCTTCCTTCATTCCCAACACAAACCCTAACCTCTATTAATCCCCTTTTTGAACCTGGCATAAGAAAAATGAAAACGTACCTCCAACAGTTGATTTCATCTTCTTTTTCTTCTTCTTTTCAAGTTTCCTACGATCTTCTTCTTTTCTCTTCCCCTTTTCACGTTTTTTTTCTTCTTTCCTTTTAGTTCCTACAACACTTCTCCTTCTTCTTCTAATTCAAAACAAAATTTTATCTTATTCTTCCAATTATGCCCCTCCTTAGTCTTGTTCTCCCAATTTTGCCCTTCTTTTGTCTTTTATGGCTCTACTCCTTTAAGCCACTTAACTCCTTAAGCTAATTTAATTCTAACACTTCATTTTAATTTCTAATTTTTACATTCAATACACCATTCATACTTGCTAATTTCAAGACTTAACTAAAAACAATAATAAAACAGTTAAATCAATAATAAGAATAAATAAAAAAATTTAGGGCCCAACAAGAAGGAACTCTCTATATGAGATCCTTTACTCGTATTCTAGTTTGTCAAAATTTCCTATGAGTCAGTGGTAAAGCTCTAGCAGAGCCATATCATTCGTCACCATCTCTCCCCAATTCTTCTTAGTTCTTCCTTTTTTCCTTTTACAATCCTTAAGTATAATCTTCTCGCATCTTTTCATTGGGGTGTCATGATGTCTCTTCTTAACATGTCCGAACCACTTAAGCCTTGTCTCCTTTAATTTTCCATCAATTTTAGCCACTCTTAATTTGTCTCTTACCACTAAATTCTTAACCTTATCTCTTCTAATGGGGTTACACATCCAACAAAGCATTCTCATCTTTGTAACCATTAACTTATGACTATGTACATGTTTGATAGGTAAACACTCCACCCTATAGAGCATGACTAACCTAACTGCTAAACGATATAATTTGCCTTTTAACTTGAATGGTATCTTTTTAGTACATAAGACTCCTGATATATCCCTCCATTTAAGCCACCCTGGTTTGATACGGTGAACTTTATGTTCATCGATATCACTATTACTTTGGATAATGAATCTTGGGGACTTAAAATACTCTTTATATGGTATAACTTCTAAACCATTCTTTACTTCTAAACCATTCTTTACTTCCACATCGAATGCGACCTTATGGCTTGAAAAATTAACACTCTAAGTTAACCTTATGGCCTAAAAAGTTAGCATACTGAGTCTCTATATATCTGACATTTTAGAGGACTTGAGGATTATAATGAAAGGCTTGGCTAGCCAAGTAAGCCCCTCTTCACATAGGCTCTTCCACATCTTTATCTCATTAGGTCTTACTTACTTTCCACGCTTCATCTACCTTGAAGCTCTTTTAATTTCTTCTCTTGTGATATGTTAACAACAAGTAAAGTTATGTTACCTCTTAAACATACTAAGATCACCTAAGGAGTCGTCCTCACATTTATTAAAAAGACTATAAAAGTATCTCTGTCATCTTTTCTTGATGTTATTTTCATCCACAGGCACCTGTCCTACTTTATCTTTTATAAAAAATTAAAATTGATTAAGCCTCTTACTTTCTTTTCCCTAGCTCTCGCTAACTTAAATATATCTTTTTCTCCATATTTAGTTCCTAATTATTGGTATAATTTCTCATAATTTTGCTTTTGGCTTCTAAGACTATTTTCTTTGCCAATTTATAACTTTCTATATTAAATACCCTCTCTACATCAGTGATGCTATCCAATTGAGCTTTATAGGAAACCTTCTTTAACTTTACCTTTTTCTTATACATCTTCATTCCACCACTAAGACTCCATCTTACTACCCTTAAGCCTTTTAGAAACTCCCAAGATCTCCTTAGTTGTAATCCTTAAAGGAGTTGCTACTCTCTCTCACATTTGGTTAGCATCTGGTTCCAATTTTCATTCTTTAAACATTATTCTATCCTTAAGTTGTTCCACCATATCCCCTTTTAGATTTCACCATCTGACTCTGATACACCTCTAAGGACTTTTATTCTTTCTTCAACCCTTAACTATAATATTCATAACCAACAATCTATGATGAGTTGACAAGCAAATGCTAGGTATTTCCTTGGAATTCTTACAACTAGGTCGATCACTCCACTTTACGAGGAAGTAGTCAATTTGAGTCTTCGCAGTTTTGCTCCTACGAGTCACCAAGTGTTCCTCTTTTTTTTTTTTTTGAAAAATAAGTTGGCAACTCAAATGCTAAAGTCTAATAAAGTTGTCTCACTATCATTCTTATCTCCATACTTGAAACCCTCTTGAGTCCATGAATACCTGACCGAGGTTACCCCTATATGGCCATTAAAGTCTCCTCCTATAATAACCTTATTAGGGAAAATCTACTGAATCACCTTATCTAACTCTTCCCAAAACTGATGCTTAAGTTATTCGTCCACCCCTACTTAGGGTGTATAAGCACATAACACATTGAAAACAACATCTTTTGCTATAATCTTTAAGGATAAAATAATATCATTTATCCTCTTTCCACTTACAATATGATGTATGGGTTCCTTGACAATCAACATACCTACAACATTTTGTTACCTCGAATACCGTAAATATTGAAGTTTGAACCCATTAATGTTTTTCACTTTATCCCTATACACTTTGTCTGCTAGATGCACGCTATATAAATCTTATTTTTCTAAACTTTCCACTAATTTCCATGACTTTCCTGTAAGATTCCCAACGTTCCAGGAATCTATCTGCAATTTGTCAACATCTTCTATTTTTTAAGAACCAAATTTCACCGAAGGAATAGCTTTTAATCAATCATTAGAAGTCAAAGCAACAACTCCTACCCTAATACCCAACACAAGTTATACAAGACAAGTATAACAAGACCATAAACAATACCAAGATTACTTCAGAAAGTAAACAAGAAGTAAAGTTTTAAAAAATCCAAATAAAAAGGAAATAAATAACAACAATCAAAAGAAAGAGCAAAAGCAATCATTAAAAATAATAACCAATGCAAATAAACACAGTCTCAAACCTACACAATTAAGTAAGAACACAACCACTTTACTCAATCTAGTAGAAGCTTATACACAATGGTTTTAAGAACTCTCACTAACTCGAAAAGGAGTACAAGAAAATAATTTAAGAGTAAAACTGAGAATATTATTATGTAATAATGGGTAAAGTAGCAGCTATTATAACCACTTTAGGATGAAGAGTGGTTCAACGTAGAGCATAAATTCAAACTACTTATAGTCAACAGAAAGATGCAAGTTTGAGTTTAAGATTTGGATATGTTTCCTGGCCAAACTATTTACCAATAAGTAAAAATAAAACTAGAAGAACAAAATTAAATTATACAATTGCTAGTAGCCTTTGTAAATTATTTAGTTACGTAAAAGGGAATAAAAATTAATAATTAGGATAATGAAAATTTTGTTAGCTTATACATGTACTAAAGCTAGTAGATCTGAAATAAAAACTATTACTTGCATTGAACATCCTTCAAAAACTGTTGTTATTAATGTAAAGCCTAATCAACCAACCCAAAAAACAAAGAAGAACGCCTATTTCAAGAAAAACCCATATATGATTCTATAAGATCCAACCATAAAATCGAGGAAATTGGTAAAAGGCCATATGCGTAAGAGGAGAGATTTAACTCAGATGTTAAGTTTTATAAGTTGAAACTAACATTGTAACTTAAATGATCTTTAATCTTAAACAAGTACATAATAATTGTAGTTCTTGTAAAGAGGAATTAAAAATTGAGATAACAAAGCCCATAAACAGTTCTAACTTATAAAACCATTTCAAGGTCCAAGAATAAATATCAAACTTCGAACAGAAAAGAACAGACTAATCCAAGTGACCAAACAGAGCTTGTTCAGGTATTCAAAATAACAAATTAGTTCCAAGTGTTAACGAGTTAAAAAGAAATTAACAACTAAATATAGATCATATAGAGCACCCAATACACTTGAATAATCAAGACTTAAAAACTAAATATGATAATTTCACATCAAAGTGATATTTGGATTCATGAATCAGGCATGTAAAACAGGAGATTACAATAAAAAATGTGAAAAGTATAAGCGAATCATGAAAGGAAAATGTGAGAAGAATAAAAACAATAGTTTAGATCAAGTTAAGGGATAATAGTACTTATAATACATCATAGGACTGTATAAAACCTAAGGAAGTAAATACCTCTCAATCAAATTTTATGTTCCCCTTTTATAGAATTTAACCTTCTTAGGAGAAATAATAATACCTCGCAAATAATTCTCAGATTGAAGAAGATTTGAGATATGCATTTGTGGAAGACAAGGCTTATACAACCTTTACTGTTCTTGGTAAGTAGCATACAATGAAATTTGATCCTAATAATAATACTTCCACTAGAACTTTTGATTATGTTCATTTAGATTTATCGGGTCTTGTTTTAGTTTAATGTCATAGTGGATGTAGTTATTTTTCACATTTATTGATGATTATTTAAGAAAAGTACAAGTGTATTTTTTAAAAGTTAAGGACGAAGTGTTTGGAAAGTTCAAAGGTAGAAGATAAAAACATATAAAAAAAAGTGTATTGTAATAAGACATTTGGTGAGTTATATAAGAAGGAAGGTATAGTAAAGCATTGTTACTATACATCATATACCATACTAAAATATAGTTATAGAACTAATAAACCAAATACTCATATAATATGCTTGATTCATCTAGTCAAATTTTGGATTATCGAAGCAGTTTTAACTGATTGATTGACATTGTTGCTTATCTAGTGAAAATATCTCTATCAAATGAAATAAAATTTAATACTTCTCAAGAGGTCTGATATGGTACTACCTCTAATTATTTCGATATGAGGATATTTGGTCGTGTAGTATATGCTTATATTGATGGTAAACTAGAGTCGATGATAATAAGGTTCATATTTCTAGTGTATTCTACTAGAGTTAAACAACATAGACTATGGTGTATTGAAAATGATATAACTCTATGTTTTGTAATTAGTAGAGATATTACCTTTGATGAATTTGCTATATGTGGACAAAGATAAGAGCTTGATAATCTTACATGTAAAAAGGATCAAGGTGCTGAACAAAAGGTGAAGTTTAAAATTGAAATTCCAAATAAGACAGTAGTAAATTAGTCTATGGATGTGTAGGATGAACAATATGAATAAAGTATAGTAATTAAAAGGATACTGAACCAAGAGAGGTTTCAATTGATGTTTTGATGATAATAAAACATACCAACTACTAATGAGTTTATTGTTTTGGTGAAACTACTAATGAGTTTATTATTTTGATGAAAAGCAATATAAGACCAAAATGTAGCCATAAACTTAAGAAGATGGTTTTTGAAGTTGATATAGAGAAATTGAAGTTTGCAACTAACAAAATGAAGATAAAAAAGAATAAAAGAAGAGTTCATTTTACGTCCTATATTATTAATTTTAATTTCACTTTTTTAATTTGATAATATTAAATGTTTACCATCCATAAATATTTTATTTCACTTCATTGCATGAGTTTTTTTATTCATTTATAGGCAATGAAGCTTTTAGTTTTAATATAAAAACTTCTTAATCTTTCAAAGAAACTTTAAGGAACATTTTAGAATTTTTTAAATCATAATTGCATTAAATGAATTGAATTTGAGCATTTGCAATTATTCAAATCATGTTGTTATGGCGATTAGTTGACCTATATAAATTAATGATCGATCAATATAAGTTAAAGTTGTTAAATTGGAGGTACCAAGTGTTTGTTGTAATATTGGTTGTATTAGTCAACTAATGTGCTATATTGATTGATCAAATACCTATGGTCGACCAGTCTCTCAATGAATAGTGAATTTGTGCATTTACTACATTATGATCGATTAATAAATTATACTCGTTGACTAGTTCTCTATAAATAGCTATTATAATGGCTAATTCTTAGCTCTAATGGCTAGTAAAGGTTCCAAAATACTATAAATATGTGTTTCATCATTGGTTTTAGCATTAAGAAGTATTTAGATGTATTTTACACACATTTCTAAGTATTTTTTAATTATTTTATCATCATTATCTCATATTTTTGTGAGTAAGCCTCTTTGGAGTTATCAAGTGATAAAGTGAGGAACTTCTAGCAGATTACAAGCACAATGTAGTTTTCATGGATATTTAATCAATTGCTAAATTTAAGATGCACGATTTACTCTTGGATCAAACATAAGTTGGGAAATGGAGCAAATACATGGCTTTGGTTTGATAATTGGTTAGACTCAAGCTCCCTTATTTAAAGAAATGAGATCACTCAGTTGAGGAATAGAATTCATATAAACTCAAAAGTATCCTCTCTAATTCAAAATGGTGACTAGTATGGGAACTTACGAGGTTTTCCTATACTTATTGAACATGTACCTCAATTGTTTGAAGGGAATAGAGAAGATCTCATTATTTAGACTCCTAACCCGAATGGAAGGTTTACAAATGAATCCTGTCACATAATTCTTTCGAACAACTTAGGAGAAGTTCCTTGGCATAAACTTTTATGGAAGCAAACACTTAATCCTAAAACCTCATTAATCACTTGGTTGATGATTAAAAACAAAATTAGGACCAAGTGCAGATGGTTTGGCATAAATGATTCAACATGTGTATTATGCAAGGACAATGAGGATATGCAGATATTCTAAAGCAATATAATGTAGAATTCTACATCTACTTGCTTTAGATAATTACAAATACAATGGGATAGAATTGCTTTGATTGCAAAGAATGTGCAAAATTTACTCACCTCTAACATGAAGAACAAATGGAACTTGTAACAAATATGTTGTAATTGTTCTGTAGATGATATGTAATGTTCTAACCCCTTTTTCGTCTTCCAATCATGTTGTAAGTTGATAGAGAGGCAATGAATCAAAACTCATTGTAATGTTGAACTAAATTTTGCTACAGTTAATAAATTTTCTTTCATTTTCTCAAAAAAAGTGATAAAGTACAAAATTTTAAGTTGTAATATATTTATTTTGGCATTATATTATTGTACTTGGGGGTGTTTTAAGTGGGATCAAGATTCCTCTTCACCTTGGAAGAAGATTGTAAAATGGTTCCTCTTTGTCGAGAAAGATTGTACAAAAGTTTTTCTTTGCTTTTAAATAACAATTATAGTAGAATTTCAAGAAGAGTCTTTGAAGTGGATGTAGGCAAGGGTTGTTTTTTGAAACAATATAAATCGATTTGTATTGTCTCTTCCTTATCCTTTTTAAATTATTATTCAATTGATTAATTGATTTATATTAAGTAATTTCTTCGTTCTTATTACATTGATTATTGTCAAATTAAGTAAATTGGTTTTAAAAGTTTGTTAAATTTTTATATACCCAATTCACCCCTTTGAGTGCCATTAGGGACAAACAAATGATATTAGAGCGGGTTTATTAGAATGGTATCTATAACAAAATCCTATAGTAAAGATTATAGTGGTATATTTAGGAGCATCATTATCATTATTCAATTAAGACGGATAAAGTATTAGTATAGCACCTTTATTTGATGGTAATGATTACATTTATTAGAAAACTAAGATGAAATTCTTCTTAAGGAATGAAAGTGTAAACCTATGAGAAATAGTATCAAATGGTCCCTTTATATCTATGAAATTCATAGATAACAAAAATATCCCCAAACTAAAGGAAGAATGGGAACCTCAAGACAAAGGATTAATTTCCTTAAATAGCAGGGTTGTAAACGTCTTATTTTGTACATTAGGATGAAATAATTTTAATAGGGTCTTTATGTGTGAAATGACCTATGAAATTTTGCGTAAATTAGAAATCCCATATGAGGGCATAAATCAAGTTAAAGAGAAGAAAGTAAGCAAGCTAATGTCGATTTTGTGAGGACTAAAGTGGTTAAAACAAAAAAATTAAACCAACAAGAACCTAAAGGATCTTGTCATGTAACCCATTCATATACCGAAAAAGCAAATAATGAAAGCATGTGCACCATTATACCTTGAACTTGGTCTCCAAACCAAATAGATGATCTCACGATTGTGTCTCCTTCCTCACGATTGTCTCTTCTTGCTCACAGTTGTATCTCCTTTGCACCAAGTGAGATGCACTCCAAGGTATCCACTAAAGATTGATTATAAGACCCAAAGGTTCCTAAAGCTAAAGGGTGCTTTAATGGGTTATCGTTGATCCTAAAATCCCCAAAAATAAACCATTTAAATGGGGATTTATTGCTGAATACATGACCTAAATGACAAAGCTTTTGGCTTTTGTTAGATGGAAGAAGAAATTCAGAAGTTTGGAAGAAGACACAAGAGAAAAACAAAAAGCTGAAACCGTGGAGAGAGGAAGATGAAAAAACAACAACAACTCTTTTTTTAAAAGCAGAAAAACGAACATCCCCTCTTACTTTTTTACAAAGCTAGGGTTAAAAGGGAGTTTCTTAAAAAGTCTGAAATGCCCTTGTTTAAGAGAAGCAAAGGAACAAAGCTTAAGGTTAAAATTCACAAGGGTTTAAACATATCCTTATGTTCTTTGCATGGACTGCCCCTGTCCTTATAAATTTGGCATTGTAAATTTCATTTAATTTCTATTTTGTCACTTTGTCACTTTGCCATTTAATCCCATGCTTCAAAATAATTAAGCATTTGACCCAATTGCCATATAACTATACCATATAATTATATATATGTATTATTTTTTTGAGCAATAAATTTATACGATATGTCATACATATCAAATAAATTTAACTAGGATTAAATTTGTTATCTAATAACATTTATTATAATACCATATGAAGACCAACCAAAATAATTTTACACTTAAAATTCATTTTATTGTCATATTCATATCTTTATATCATTTACTAGAATAATTTCCATTTTTTAATATAATCTTTTCTAGTGTGACCCATTAGGATCCATGTCATGTTCACAGTAGAATTAAAAACCCCTTTAAGTCTATACATCATAAGCGGTATCTAGTAAAATATATTATAACTACTCAAATGACATAGATGATAAGTATTATACAAATCATGATCCCGAAGCAAAATTGCCCATGTCAATTTTCTTGTCTCCTAATATCCTGAATAAATGTAAGATTGGAATGTGTCATTCCTGCCAATTTATTCCTTCTTGAGTTCCAAAGTAAATCGTAAATATAATTAACTCCTTAATCATATTGCATGCATACAATATTACTTTATCAAGGGCCCATAGATATTATCCCTCATATTTTATAAAGGGACAACGGTATTCTTGATGAACACTTATCCTCTATACAAGTCACACATATTGTGGCATTATTTGTATAGCTACCTGTTACGGTTAACGTTGTACAATACCAACAGATATACATTTCTCATCTAAGGAAATGAACATCTCATTCCAAAGAATTCACGACACGTATGAAACATTAATGATATAACACAATCCTAATAATGTTTCATTTAAGGTCTATCGAATGTCATAATCTCCATTATGTATCTATGTGATTAAACCGATAACTCCTTATTGAATGGCTTGTAGAACATCACCATCATATAATTGTGGAAAATCTCGGTCCATGTATCATATACACGGGGTGCGGAAAACAAAAATTTTTGTTGCCGGGACCTTCCCGAAAGCCAGGATCCA
>JANITX010000008.1:51255049-51270222 GCA_027564395.1 Erythroxylum ulei
TCAGTGATGATAAAACTGTAGTTTTGTTATTATGGCCTCTTGGGTCCTTTGAATTTGTGAGATTGCATGATATTGCCATACACCTCCATCATTTTTATTAATTTTCCCGAATTTTATTATGTAGATTGCTTTTATCATTTTTTTTTTCTGTAATGAAAAGTATTGCTCATATACTTACCATCGTTCTACCTGTTAAATGTTTTAAATTTTTATGTATCGTTGGTTTGGGCCACACAAATCTCCCTTTCTTCACAACCTTTAATTTTTGTTTTGATTTCAAAATTGAATTGTATGTTACGGCAGTATATTAGTCATTTTTTAAGGTTTTATGTTAGGTTACCAATGTACAATATCACAACTGATTTGGGTTTTCCTTCAGACAGAGCTTGAAGTTGCAAAATCTGAAATCCAAAAGTGGCAATCTGCATTTGGGAATGAGTCCTTCATCCCAGCTGGCGCATCTTTTGGTTAGCATAATATTACGGTGTTGAGTATCATATGTTTGCATGTGATGTTCTTATTCTTAGAAAATCTTAGTTTATGGTCATTGTATAAATTTTATCTCATTTGCAGAGCCTAAACATGTGATCAATTATATCCAGACCTTGACATCCTCTGAGGAATCTATGAAAGAACAGGTCATGTGATTATTCTTTCTGATTATGGAACTATAGTAAGTTATTGCTTGCTTCTAACAATTAACAATTCTTTTGTTCTTCACTACAGCTGGAAAAAGCAAAGAAAAAAGAAGCTGCTTTTATTGTAACGTTCGCAAAAAGAGAGCAAGAGATAGCAGAATTGAAGGTGAGTCTCTTTCTCTCTCTGTGCATGCAATGTTTGCATGTCAGCTTACATGCCCACAGTACCTTTATTTTTCTGTGGATCAAGCTCATCTTGTGTGGGTTGAAATTGAGGGTAGCATCAACATTTTCATTTTTTATGACATCCCATGGGGGGTGAGTGTCAAATTCCACGTCAAAAAGGAAATGAGAGTCGAAAGCCTTTATAAACCTATGGAAAGTATTACTAAATTTATTTTTCTTAAACTTGAATGTTGT
Organism: Erythroxylum ulei; assembly: GCA_027564395.1. Taxonomy (NCBI): domain Eukaryota; kingdom Viridiplantae; phylum Streptophyta; class Magnoliopsida; order Malpighiales; family Erythroxylaceae; genus Erythroxylum; species Erythroxylum ulei. The sequence goes on from JANITX010000008.1 coordinate 51,256,108, forward strand.
TGGGCAAATTTCGGACATGACAAATGGTATTAAAGCGAACCTTTGTTAGTATGATCATGGGTCAGGTTGATGATAATGGTGAGTGACACTAGCAATAGGGCTGTGAGCAATGGGTGGCTCTTGGAAAGTTTCTAGTTTGATTCAACGTTGAAAAAGGAGGAGAGATTCTAAGTCGTGGATTGGGCCTTGATGAGGATATCAAGGATTCAAGAAGATGAGATTGTAACATCACACATTTGAGATAAGAGTGTCAAATCTCATATCAGGAAGAGAAGAGATGTGAATGTTTATGGAAAAGACTACTGATGAATTCTTAGTTAGCTATTTTGGGGCTTGTGATTCGCTTAAGTTTGAATTTGAGTGAATCTAACATTGGAGCATGTTTGAAGTAATTATATTTTTAGTGATTTGGGGGAATGGGATATGGAGGATGTTTTCCTACAATGGTTGAGGCAAATCAGGATTGTGGTTTTAGGGAGATCTTGCTATCAACTTTGAGCATGATTTGTGGGTGATGAATGTGCACAGTTTGTTACATCACCATCATCAAAATGTATGTTCTCATTTTTCTTTTCTAGATCTCAACTAAAAGGAGGTTTTTGTTCAATTTATTCATCATTATAGTATTTCTTTAATGCAATTGGTGAACTTGCAACCATATGACGCTATTTTGCTTTTGAATTTACAGTCTGCAGTACGTGATTTGAAATCACAACTTAAGCCTCCATCAATGCAGGTATAAACAATGTGAGAATCTTTGTTCAATTGAATTTCATATTACTTTATCGAAGGTTATATGTATGTTGGAAAAGGTGTTCTTATGGTATGGTTGAAGAAACCAAACAAGTATTGTCATATGAATTGTATTCATATTTTGGTGGTTGACAAGCTTCTCTTATATGCTGCTATTTACTATACTTCCATTTGTTATAATGTATATTGTAATAAATTTGAAAATTTGCTCCCGTGTCCTAGACTGTCATAGAGGGGCCTAGAACTTATGCTATTAACTGCTTCTTGGAATAATATAAACTGGTTTTAGCTCATATGTTAATTTTCTTTAATTTGTTGATTGTGATGATATTCGATTGATTTTGTTTAACCTGACAGGCAAGGAGACTGCTGCTGGATCCAGCAATACACGAGGAATTTACACGCTTAAAGGTTTCTGCTTAACATATTCCCTTACAATATTATATTCTGTATGTAATATCGGTTTGCAAGACAAAAGGATCATACTTGCCCTGAAATGCTGCTTGTTTCTTTGTATACTTTCGTGCCTTTGTTCTCCAGATATTTGTGGTTATGGAATACAATTGTTGATGACATCAGAACTGTCTTTCTAAATGATCATTTGCTGCTTCGTTTTCTGTTTGCCAGAATTTGGTTGAGGAGAAGGACAAGAAGGTGAAGGAACTGCAGGATAATATTGCGGCTGTCAATTTTACTCCACAAAGTAAGATGGGAAAGATGCTGATGGCCAAGTGCAGGACCCTACAGGAGGAAAATGAGGAGATTGGTAATCAAGCTGCTGAAGGAAAGGTGCTACCATTAGGCTTACCTTTTTCTCCTCATTTTTTTCCTATACTAATTTCTAGAAATTGATGCTTAATTTTTCCTGTTATCTTCCTGTTTGTATAGTCTTCTTGACCATATCATTCTAATACCTACTGTTTTTTTCTGCTAGGAAAGGCTAATCTGTCTTTTCTCTGTTATGGTATATATAAGAGGGTGGAGTACAGTTGGTGGATGATCAACTTTTTGAGCAAGTTCATATGAATATGTCAATTTTGTTTGTAACATTATAGAATTTGAAATCAGATAGAGACCGTTTACCTTATGAATGCATTAGATAACAGCCTAAAAAGTTTCCTTTGGTATTGGTTTTTTGGACTTCTATATAGTCATACTTCAAACATAATCACTCGATGCCTGCATAATGAATACTTTCCTTTTACACTTGACCTATTTCTTGCTTCTTTCTAAACTTATCTCAGTGATTATTTTAATGAGATATTTGTTGGTCTGCAGATGCATGAATTAGCAATGAAACTGGCTTTGCAAAAATCTCAAAATGCAGAATTGAGAAGTCAATTTGAAGGTCAGTTATATTATTTCATATCTGATTTAAGAGTTTGTAACTTTGGAAGTTTATGCTATTACTATGTACAGTACATTGCCGTCTTTATCGTCTGTTCTTAGATTCATTCCCTTATGCTATAGAGGTTTCATGTACACTGATAGGTTAAATGGTTGCATGGTTCCACTCATTGAGAGTTATTCAATAGGAAGGTTCATCTCCCAGCATTTTTTCCTTACTATCTTGATCCTTTTCCACTCGACTAATTTATGTGCTCTCTGCAATTTTTCTGCCCACATTCTCTAGTTATCACTAACACAATTGCTCTATAATAGCATGACCATCTTCTATGAGGATGCAATCTTTAATGCTGTTGCTCAACGTTATAAGTTGATACTGAGTTTTTATGTAATGATTTCTGACTATCTTAATTTAATGCTGTTGCTCAACATTATAAGTTGATGCTTAGTTTACGTAAAGATTTCTGTCTGTCTTAACTCTTCATTTGCTATGCATACAGGACTGTACAAACATATGGAGGGCCTGACAAGCGATGTGGAGAAATCTAATGAAATGGTTAATCTAACTTCTTTTCTGTATACTTAGCCTCACTTTCGGCAGTCTTGCATTTAAAATGAAACTTTTAAACACTGCAGCACTCATCTATTGGATATTTTCCATTCATTGAATCTTTTATGCAGAATAATTTTGACGTATTCCTTAATATACGGACCTAAATGTATATATATGTTCTTGCATTTCAGGTGCTTATCTTGCAAGGAAAGTTGGCAGAGAAGGATGATGAGCTCAACAGACTAAGGCAGGAGGTGCAACAGAAGAGCCCAGTGGAGGAGGGGAAAACTGATTCCACCCCCAGTAAAACAACTAACGATGAAGCTGTGATACTTAAAAAGGAAACAGAGGTCAATTAGGCGTGAACAGTTCTGTAAAACATTGAATTTTGCTGTTTCTACGTTGATTTGTACATTATGCAGGCCTTAATTGGTCATTCATTTTACACACATCATAAGCCTGTAGAAATGGTCCTGCATAATGTTCCCTAGATTTCTATCATCCGTGACAACTTTTGCTATGGAGGAACATGAGTGAGGTGAGCCAGCTCATCATCTTTCCAAAGCTGGAAAGATGGACAGTAGGGGCCCTTAAATCACCGGAATCCATGGAAAGAAGAGTCGTATCTGAGAGATGATGGCTTGCTACTGAGCTTTGCCAGCACAATGTTTCCCATCATTTTGTATTATTTAGCTTCTTAAAGTTGTATCATTCTTGACAAGTGAGGGTGAAGACCTTGACAAGAGAGAAGATGCCGAATAAACAATAGGTAAGACATTTATCATGAGAATCTGACTGATACATCCTCTGTAACAGCATAATTTAACAAGTAGCAAAATAGTTAGGGTAGTTGCTTCTTTGTGCCTTTCGGCCATCCCAGGCCAGCATTGCCAATATTTCCTATTGCTTGTATTGGTTCAATCAAGCCCTTTTTGGTGTTCCCTAAAGCCTCACCCTGCAAAAACTCGAATCTTCAGAGCAACTCTGTGCTTTTACTTAAAAGATTCATATGTATAAGATCCGGCCACAACTCGTAATACGTGAATTAAACTATAAACAGAATTTTCGAGACAATTTACCTCTTGCCAACCCATGCTCTCAAGGATTTTACGGGCATAGCTGCCACTGCCAAAAGTCAAATCAAGAGCTTCAGCCGCAGCTTCTTCTGTCGAAGTGTACGCAGGTGATGTTGATGATGAACTCTTCTGCCCAGGGCCTACACCAAATCCACCATGCAATTTTCTCCTCTCTGCAGCTCTATCCCTGTAGTCATGACCTCTCATCTGACAGCACTGACCAACGAACAATAAAATCAAACCAAGGAAATTGAGAAGTATAAATAAATTAAATCACCAGATTTTCAGAGTCCAATTTGAGGTAATCTTCTTAAACCTCAAAGTTAAGACCACATGGCTACACTATTAATGCTAACTTGCACTCTTGTGAATGCTGAGTTAACTGCAAGTTGGGGTACTTTCAAAGGAAAAAGTATCATCAAAGAGCTCAAAATTTAGGCAAGGTTATGAATTACAACGAAAAGGAATCTGTCCCATCTAAGGCTGAGGTTATAGTATTCAATAGACTACTACAAAATGAGCTCATAAGAGCAATAAGACCTCTTCCATGATCTCATTATGAATTCGAAGTTAAATGCTAAGCATCCACAGTGGGCTTGGGTTATCATCAATTAGTTTTCGAACCTAAATCAAAGCTCCTAAAATTGGCTTTTAAAAGACTGTCCAGGAAAATAGAAAAGATGCTCTAGGTAATTTGTCATGCACAAATTAGTGTTTATGACATCATTACAGATAGGTAGATGAACTTCCATTGTTCTCATATTGTCCTCTACAGTGTAGAAAAAATCTATTCACCAAAAATCAGCATACCAAAGAGGTTTGGTTTGAGAGTGTGGCAAAATCAAAGAATATACATCACACATCACCTCTTTGGATGTGGAGAGCTGATTGCTCAACCTGGGATCTTGAACAGTTGATCTGGGTTCACTTGCTCCATTTGGTTTCACATGGGGAACACCTTGCATACCAATAGATATAATGGGAAAACCCCAATCTTTTGTTGGGTTAGAAGAGTCGTATGTTGACAAAGAGGCCAAGTATCTCGCACTAGGATTATGCAACTTGTACACTTGCCCTGAGACAAAAGAAAATTAAAATTCTCTGACATAATTGTATGTTAAGAACTTGAAAATGCACCTAGAATCAAGTTGGTGAATAATGTCCAAGGATATTGTGTATACAAAACAGGAAAAAATTGAACCTGTTTTAACTCGAACCAGGTCAAGATGTACTTCACATATTGGAGCAGTTCTAAGGAGACCACCACCAGAAGCCACTGAAGGATGTAGCCTAGCAGACCGTTTAACCAGCCGGCCCACCAGTTTACTCATCTTATCTTTTCCACCCTTTATGTTCTCACCGACCATTTCCCAGTCCCATAGATCCACCGCAGGAAAATTTTGTAGGCTTGTTTCTGCAGATTGAATTACTTGACCATACTGAGCTCGCCAATTTTCTTCTTCCTTTGAGAGTTCTGGAGCAGGATAGCATATGATACTTAGACGGATATCAAACTGAATTGAGAACATTCATGCAACACAGTCCTTAATGTGAATCTTCTGAAAGGCAATTAAGTTGTTCATATTTAAGCAGGGTAGGATTGCTCATGAAATCTAATAATTAAAGGCCAAGTTAAAGGAACAAGTATGAAGAAAAAATAAAACACAGAAAAATATAAATTCTGTGGCAAACAAATTTCAAACTGGCAAGCAATCGACTAGACCTTCATCCACATAACATCCACCCGTATCAGTTAATACAGCATGGCCTTCTCTCATTCTACCACTTTCATGTCTTTCCAGCACAGTATAATCATCATTTGCTGCATCTTCAAATAAAAGCTATCAACGCCCAGAATAAGCAAATTCAACCTGAACCTAGAGAAGTAGGTCAAAGTAATTCATGACAAACCATCAGCTCCAAGCTCATAGCTATTAGCTCCATCCACCTCTAAAGGGGCAGTTGAACCATCGGGAACACTGGCTGCTTGTTTAGAACGAGACAGAAAAATGTTGATAAGTGTTTCTTCTAACCTGAGTCAATATATGTGGTTATCAAAAAACGCCATATGTTATATAATTGAAAAGTAAGAAGTTGTATACCAGTCAGAAGGTGGAGGAGGATTTTCAACTGGCTGATTGCCACTGGTGCATTCCACGTTTCCTGTCAATGCTACATTAAAAGTATTTACCGTGAATTGCTTTGAAAAGTGGGAAAAAATTGAAAATAGGATCATTCTCAGATTCTACAAGATATTCCCTGATACTACAGGAACATAATATTGTAAGAGCAGTAAAGTGATATGTAATGTGTTTTCTTTTTTTTTCCCCTTCTTTTTTTCTTCAGAAGTGCGGGGTGAAGGAGGAATGTCATAGCAGATATCTTCATGTTAAAGTAAAGTTCATAACTTCTTATAAATCACCATTCACTACTGGCATTAAACATGAAGGTTAACTTTATGGATTGAGCTGGTCTGGATATATACATTCATCGTCATTCACAAACTATCATTAGTCGTATAATGTTTTAGTTTAAACCTATGTATTTGGCGATTAAGACATATAAACTTTTCCCCAAATGATATAATGACAAACCTTGAGCTCTTCCACTAGCAGTGACTTCAGCGTCAGATTCATCTGCCTGCAATGGAGAGAAATTCTCCTTGCTACTGCAATCTAAATGATTGAGGTGCTCATCTTGAACAGTATTATCAGGAATATCTTCGTATACGTGTACCTGTCAAAGAAAAGTCTTGCCCTAAATTTTATAGCAACAGAACATAAAAAGAACAACCTACTCAAGTTGAATAGTACCCTGTCAGATTCCAAAAGCACATAGCTCCCATTCTCAAAATTGTAATAGCATCCATCTCTAGAACTATAGTACCAACCAGCGATGGGATCATGGTAAAATCCACTACTGCAACAAATTTGAACGCAAAATTCGTCATTCCAACAGAATTAACAGAACACTCAAAGGCCCAAGAACAAAATAAATAATAAAAATTCAAAATTTCGTTTCCCGTTGATGCGATGCGAAAGAAGGCACGGTAAATTACCCAGAAAAAGACAAAAAGGACGAGTGGCCATCATAAAATTCAGACACAAATATGATTATCGAAGAAGGTTTAGAGGGAGGGTTCATCACAAAACAGACCTGGAATGGAAGTAGAGTTGAGTGGATTCATCCCAAACAAAATAGCAACCATCTCCTTCTATCTCACTAAACTGCTCTTCTTCTGTGCCTCTCGCCATTTTGTTCTCGTTTCTCCTGCTTCTTCCTCTTCTCGCCCTTTCCCAGAGTCGAATGAGAGCCCAACAAAGCCTAACGTTTTTTAACGAAGGGATGGCAACAGGTTCAGGGCCTGCGTGCCTAGGCCGAGGCTCGTTTGTTATAAGCAAAAAGTAACAGGATCTGGCTCATCCCGGGTCCGGCTCAAACTCCATCTGCCTAATCTCAAAGCCTAACTTTTATAAACAAAATGACAAAGTTTTGCATTTTTAATTTAATTTTTTTTTGGGTGAGATCGAACTCAAGTCAGGTTATCTCAGGTCCCGTCAGGATCGAGTTTAATTGACCCTCGGGCCTGCCCTGACTCGTTGCCAAGTATCTATCAGGTAATTAATTAATAATTATGTTGTTGTACTCTATTTATTCTATTAATCGCAAGAAATGAATCGTGAGATCCCACCTCAAAATTCCATGCCCATAAAAACGTTAGTTGGCTCATTTTTGTAAAGTGAGTTTAATTAATCTAAAGTATTATAAATAATATTAAAACAAAAAAGATTCTTACTAATATAATATTAGATGTAGATATACAAACAAAATAATGTAATAATTTTTGACAAAATTTTAATCTGATTCTATATTGAGAAAAAGGAAAATTTTAGTCTCATATTTATCAAAATGTTATTAATTAATTTTCTTCTAACATATGTTAAATTATTTTTGTTTATTAATTTCTTAATTAACTATTCCTTGAACGTATAACTTTTTATATTCAAACTTTAATTATTGTTAAACTAATATAAACTTAAAACCTTATATGAATAGAAAAAAAAGTAAAGTGAATGAATTGGGATAAAGTCATTGTCTTATAATCTATAAAATTATTGCTTTTTAAAAAATATTTAAAATAATATATATAAAGTTCCACTTAAGCCTGACTATGAACAAGGAGAAGAAGGACACTTGTCTAGAGCTCATCTTCATAAAAAGTAAAATAAAACTCATTCTGGACTTTCATAAGGAGTAAAAGTACGGAAAATTATGGTATACTTTTGATTCTCTTAAACAACAAAATGAAACAAAATAAGTAATGAATTAAATACACCCATGAGAGGGTACCTATGAAGGTTATTATGGTAATTTTACTTTACATAACTACCAAAGTTAATTAACGTGTAGCATTTAAAAAACAAAAGAACACAAAGACATCTTAACTTCTGTAGAGGGAGGAAAGACAGTAAAAGTTTTTTTAATCGGTGAAACTATAATAATAAACAAAGTAAGTATTTTTGTTTATTGTATACATATGCAAATGATCCTATTTAATATGATCTCTGTGACTGTGTTTTTATCTTGAGTAATCTAACAATAAAGCTAGTAAAGAACGAAATAAGGTAAATCCTCTTTAACTTTTGTTTTTTTTCTTTACATATTTTGAGTTGTTCTTAGTGTTAGAAATTAATACAACCTTTTAAATTCTCCGATTAAGATATAAGATAGCCTTTTTAATAATAAAAATATGTTTTTAAAATTTAATTGTAAATTTGTCGAGGATCTTTTTTCTTTATCTAGATTAACGGCCTCGTCGTTTTGGACATATTAGACAGGGTAAACCTCTTTCGGTTTCATCACCCGTAAGTCAGTAATCATGTAAGTTCAGTTCTCAAGCATTTAACTTACACAGACATCAGGATTAAGTATTGTAGCTATCAAGTTGTTTCATGGTGGAAGCTAGCAAGCTTCTAGGTTGAGTGGACCATTGGACACAAGAAAGGGAAGAGCATTCCATAAGTGATCATTTCATTGACCCAAACACGTATGGTTCCACTTGTAAGAGCAGCCAAAACCCCACTACCCAAGCACACATCGAAACTGATAAGCACACGCCTTTGTATGGTATATTACCTACTATACCCTTCCCTTCTAGTGGAATTAGCTAGCTTTAGTTAACAAGCTTTATCCTATATGAGTCCCAGCTTAACAAAAGCTGCTTTACTTGAAAATGGTTCACTGATTCTGAGCCACCATTGTCAAATCTCACTGCAAGGATCAAGTTTTCTTGCTAATGGGCATCCAATTCTCACAGAAGTTCCTGCAAACATTACCTTCGCATTACCCTCTACAATTGTCTCTAAAGTAGAGTCGACGAAAAATATAAAATATCAGAAGAATGAATTGTGTATATTGTCATACAACGCTGATAGTACAAGATTTATACAAGCGATCAAGTCTATCTCTTGCTATAAATTAGGCTAACTATCTGCTATATTTATGTCAGGTCTTGTTACTGTTAAATAAATCAATTTGCCAATTAGCCTTCGATATTTCGTCGTATCATGGAGTTGATCACCATCAGTGAGAGCCAACTTCAGGTTTTGTTCCATAAGAAACCTTTCCGGCTTTGCACCTGTTAACCCTGCTTCCTTTAAAACATCTAATGCATATTTTCTTTGTGACATGAAAATGTCGTTCTTTGATCGTGAGAACTCTATTCCCAAGAAATATTTTAACTAACCTAGGTCCTTGATGAGAAAATGCTTCAGTAGGTAGCTTTTGAGCCGTTGCATTTCTTTCAGATCATTGCCTGTGAGTAGAATGTCGTCAATATAAATAAGCACTGCAGTAAATGAGGTACCTTGTACTCTTGTGAACAAAGAGTAGTCTGCCTTGAATTGCTTATAACCAGACCGTTGGATCACTGCGGAAAAAGTAGCAAACCAGTTAAGTAAGGCTTGCTTCAGATCATATAGGGATTTGTTGAGCCGACAAACAATGTTCTCCCCCTATCGGCGAAGTCCTGGAGGAGGTGTCATGTAGGCAACTTCATGCAAATCGCTATGGAGGAAGGCGTTCTGAACGTCTAGCTGATGGGTGTACCAATTTCGAGAGGCTGCCACAATGAGAAGGCAACGCAAGGTGGTGAGTTTAGCTGTGGGAGAGAAGGTTTCCCTGTAGTCAACACCTTCGACTTGGGTGTACCCTTTGGCGACGAGACGAGCTTTATAGCGCTCGATACCACCATCCGACTGATATTTGATTTTGTACACCTAACGACAGCTGATAACTTTATGGCCAGAGGGAAGAGGAACTAGTGTCCAAGTATTATTTTTCTCCAAGGCTTGTAATTCTGCTGACATTGCTTGCTGCCAGTTGGGATCAAAAATTGCTTGATCATAGGAAGAGGGTTCACGATGACCTGCAATACTGGCTAAAAAGGCACGATGCGGTGAAGATAAACGAGAAAATGACATATAATTGGACAGAGGATACCTGGTATTGGATTGAGAATTGGAGCTAGAGGGAGGCCGATCAGCTCGAGTGGGAATATCATAATCTGCATGCCAGAGGGGAACTTGTTTAGTACAAGTTGATCGTCGTGGAGCTGGCTCTGCCTGAACTTGAGAGGTGGGAAAGGATGTTTGAGATGGAGGAGATTGATTGTCAGGAGATGCAGAATGTTAGGGATTCGATGGGGTGTCAGATGGCTGTAAGTTGGGAGAAAAGGAGTCCAGTGAATGAGAGACTGTTTGATCAGCAGAAACGTTATCTGAAGGTGCAGGAGTAGGTTGGGGAAAATTAACAGCGAGATTGGGTAGGACTGGTACATCTGAAGAGGAAGTATGGTGAGAGGAAAAGGGAAATATGTTTTCATGGAATTGTACATCACTACTGATGAGAAATTGTTTGGTGTCTAAGTCATACAACTTATAACCCTTATGGCTTTGTGGATACCCGACAAAAAGACACCTTGTGGCACGAGGTTGAAATTTGTGTTTAGGGTGAACAAGTGTGGCGTAACAAAGGCAACCAAACACCCGTAAGTGGTGAAGTGTGGGAACCCTATGATAAAGGAGTTCAAAGGGTGTTTTATTAGATAGAAATGGAGATGGAGTCCGATTAATCAAGTATACAGTAGGGAGGACACATTCGCCCCAAAAGGATAATGGAAGGTTGGCTTGAAAAAGAAGTGCTCGTGCTACATTGAGGATGTGTCGATGTTTGCGTTCCATCACACCGTTTTATTGGGGGGTGTATGCGCAGGTACATTGGGATTCAATGCCATGAGTTTTAAGAAAATGCTGCAAAGGAAAAAACTCGGTGCCATTATCAGTTTAGATTGCTTTAACTGTGGCATGGAATTGATTTTGTGCGAAAGTAATAAAGGACTCAAGGAGATGGGTAGTGTCTGATTTATGATTTATGAGAAACAACCATGTACACCTGGTAAAGTCGTCAACAATGGTAAGGAAGTATTTAGCACCAAAATGTGTAGGCACTCGATGCGGACCCCAGACATCACAGTGAAGTAAATCAAATGTAGCATGAGTTTGTATTGAACTTAAAGCAAATGGAACACGAGTTTGTTTTGTCCTAGGGCATACATCGCAATTATTGGAGGAATCACTATCATGTTGGATAGATAAAAGAGGAGAAAGTACTTTAAATCGAGAGTGTGATGGATGGCCAAGACGTATATGCCAGAGATGAGGATTGTGTATGACATGGTTTGAGATTGGAGTAACATGCACAGGTGTCATATAGTAGAGACCATCAGTTTGGTTACCCGAGCCAATCGTCATCCCCGTAGCCAAGTCCTACAAAACACAGTAATTTGGAAAAAAGGTGATACAACAGTTTAACGATTTCGATAATTTGCTGGCAGAAATCAAATTTAAATTGAATGAAAGAACACACAAAGTGTCATTTAATTTAGTGTGTGAGTTAAAGGGCACGGTGCCAATGTGTGAAATTGAGGTTGTGGATCCTGTTGGTAAATTAACAAGAGAAATAGTTGGAGATTGAATATGGGAAAGTAAGGTTTTGTCGGCTGTGATATGGTCTGTTGCACCGCTATCTAATATCCAAGGTTTTGTGACATGGAAACAGACAGGGGTTGAGAATGACAAACCTGCAGCATTGACAAAAATATCACCATTACCGAAATTTTTACTCTGACCGAATGAAGCCAAAGCCTGAGCAAATTGTTGAATCTGTTTAGGTGTGAATCCCTGAAGGAGATTCGAGGGATTGCCTGCGTCACTTGATTGGGAGACATCGACTGTATTTGCCGTCAAGTTGTTGTTTCTTCCGTTCCCTTTGCCACGATATTGTTGCTGTAATGGTGGACGGGAGTTTCTAGCGTTCTTAATTCTGCATCTATCCTCAGTATGATCATCTTTATCGCAGAATGTGCAATGAAACTTCAGTGTTCGACATTCATCAATGGTGTGGCCTGGTCTATGGCAACGATCACAGGTTTTATTTTTGGAAGTTTTTGATGGAAACGATTTACCCTAGATGACAGAAGCAATTGAGAAATTTTCATTTGTTTCTTATGTGACCTGCATTTGTTTTTCTTCCTGGATCACGAGAGAATAAGCTTGATGAACATTTGGCAGCGGAACCATCATCAGGATATTGGATCTGACAGTCCTGAACGCCTCATTAAGGCCCATGAGAAACTGTATAAGCTTGTATTCCTCTCGTTGAACACCATGCTTCTTCTCCTGATTACAAGGGATGTGTGTTCTATAAGTCTCCAATTCTGCCCAGAGACTCTTAATTTTTGAGTAGTACGCAGTAACAGATAGGTTGCCCTGAGATATAATGGCAATTGATTTTTGGACTTAAAAGATTGCAGGAGCATTCTTCTGCAAGAACTGATCTCGTAAATCCTCCCAGACCTGTTGAATGGTGGTAGCATGTACCACTCCTTCTGCGAGATCTGGTTCGACGGAGTGAGTAAGCCACGATAACACCATAATGTTACATTGATTCCATAATGCAAATTTTGAGGGTTCTTCATGGCCTTGCTCCCATCTTGTTTTTGGCAGTGAGAGCATGGATCATGGCCTTGCTCCAAGAATGATAATTTGTTCCATTTAACTTGGTTGGTACTAGTAGATACCCAGGTTGATCATAGAGATGAACATAGTATGGATGTGAAGGATCCATACCAGCAGTTCTGTTGCTATTTTTGACACCGGACGATTCAATATCATCATCGGCCATAATTGTTGTAAAGGAGGTGAATGAAAATTATCAAGAGCACCAAGATCGGTGCTCTGATATCATATAAAATATCAGAAGAATGAATTGTGTATATTCATACAACGCTAATAGTACAAGATTTATACAAGTGATCAAGTCTATCTCTAGCTACAATTTAGGCTAACTATCTGCTATATTTATCTTTACCATATTTAGGATAATTACAATTTATTATAATTGATATCTTCCTATTACTCCCCCTCAAGTTGGAGAGTGAATATCATGAAGTCGCAACTTGCACCTCAATGCTTCAAACTGTTCTCTTCCAAGAGCTTTCGTGAAAATGTCCGCTAGCTGCTGCTTTGTCGGAACATAGGATGGTTTGATCAAACCAGCTTGTAACTTCTCCCGGACGATGTGGCAATCTATCTCAATATGTTTTGTCCGTTCTTGAAAAACTGAGTTTGCTGCAATATGAAGTGCCGCTTGGTTGTCACAGTATAAAAGGGATGGCTCCGATGAAATAATCTCCAAGTCCCTTAGTATATAATTTAACCAAGTCAATTCCAAACATGTATTTGCCATCGCCCTATATTCCGCCTCTGTTGATGACCTAGATACATTGGTTTGCTTCTTAGATCTCCATGAAATCAACGATGTTCCAAGAAAAATACAGAACCCTGTGATTGATCTGCGGGTCTCCCAACATCCACCCTAGTTTGAGTCACAAAATGCCTTTAATTTAAGATCATTGTTGGCAGGAAGTAATAAGCCTTGCCCTGGAGTACCTTTGATGTTACGAAGCAGCCTCATTGCTGTGCCCAGTGTGGTCTTTGTGGATCCTGCATAAATTGACTGAGAGTTCTCACAGAGTAAACAATGGCAGGTCTTGTCACTGTTAAATAAATCAATTTGCCAATTAGCCTTCGATATCTCGTCGGATCATGGAGTTGATCACCATCAGTGAGAGCCAACTTTAGGTTTTGTTCCATGGGAAACCTTTCCGGCTTTGCACCTGTTAGCCCTGCTTGTAACATCCCACCCCGATGGGAAGGGTAGAATAGTAATTTGGAAAGGGCTAAGAGTCTTTAGAATGGTTTTGAAATATTCATGCATACCCTTACATGTGACTAGTGAATTTTGCACATGAAAATGACTGTACAT
>JANITX010000008.1:51378195-51395403 GCA_027564395.1 Erythroxylum ulei
CCACACCAGGAAGAAAAGGTGGAGTATGCTCTTAGATTAGAGTTTAAGGCATCCAATAATGAGGCGGAATACGAAGCATCAATAGCCGGTCTTCAGTTGGCAAGAGAGATGGGGGTGAAACATTTGAAGGTATATAGCGATAGTCAAATAGTGGTAGGTCAGGTTACGGGGCAGTATGAGGTCAAAGGGAACAACATGGTCAAATATTTGGAATTGGTGAGGCAAGAGTTCAGTAATTTTGAAGACTACTTGGTCAGCAGGATAGAGAGGGTGCAAAACGCTCGGGCAAACGCGCTTTCCAAAATGGCCTCCGATCAAAATGCGAAGAATAACATTTTGGTAGAGCGGCTAGACCGGCCTAGTATTCAGAAAGCCAATGGAGTCCTTGAAACAGATGCCGAGCGATCGAGTTGGATGGATCCAATCAGACAGTACCTCCTTAGGGGAACGCAGCCAGAAGAAGCCTTGGAGGCCAGGAAACTAGGGGTAAAGGCCGCTAAGTTTGTGATTGTTAATGATACCCTGTACAAGCGTTCTTTCGACCGGCCACTGTTACGCTGCTTGAGCAATTCCGAGGCAGAACGGGCAATGGCTGAAGTTCACAAAGGAATGTGCGGGAATCACTTAGGAGGAAGAATGTTGGCTCACAGATTGATCAGACAAGGGTATTACTGGCCGACAATGAAGAAAGACTGCCAAGAGAAAGTTAACCAATGTGAGGCTTGCCAGAGAAACAGCAACCTATCCCACCAGCCGACTGAGCGGTTGAAAATCGTGAGCCATCCTATCCCCTTTGCTCAATGGGGAATGGACATACTAGGCCCTTTTCCTCTCGGTCTTGGGTAGAAGAAGTTTTTGATAGTAGCGGTCGAATACTTCACAAATGGGTTGAAGCGGAAGCTGTTGCTACTATTACTGAACAAAAGATAGAGAACTTCATAAGAAGAAACATACTAAGTCGTTTTGGGATGCCTATGGTGCTGGTTACAGACAGCAGTCGGTAGTTTGACAATGACAAGTTCAAAGATTTCTGTTACCGACTGAAGATAAGGCTCCAGTTGACTTTAGTGGCTCACCCTCAAAGCAACGGTCTAGCAGAAAACACTAACAAGAAGATAATGAGCACTCTCAAGAAGCGCTTAGATGGACGCAAGACTTGGGTAGATGAATTAGATGAAGTACTGTGGGCATACAGAACTACCCCAAATGGAGCCACAGGAGAGACGCCGTTCAGAATGACCTTCGGGGCAGAGGCCTTAGTCCCAGTAGAAGTGGTATTACACAACCAAAGAGTGTCGGGTTACGAAGAGGAGCGGAATAATGAAGCTCGCAAAGCAGAACTCGTACTTCTCAGTGAAGACAGAGATAGGGCAGCCGCTCGTTCTGAAGCCGTCAGGCAAAAAGCTACATGGTTTTACAATAAAAGGGTAAGGCCGAGCGACATAAAGATCGGCGGTTATGTTCTAAGAAAAGTCGAGGCGGCTGAGAAACATCCTAGAAAGCTGGGTCAGGTATGGGAAGGACCCTATCAAGTGGTCAAACAAGCTGGACACGGCTTGTACATCTTACGTAGCAATGACGGCAAGACTCTACCGAGGCCCTGGAGTTCTCAAAACCTGAAGACGTTTTATCAATAAATAAGCTTTGTTTTATTTATTTCTTTATCTTATACTAAACCGCTGCTTACGCATTTGTAGTGGGTACCTTTTTCCTGGCCTTGCCAGTCAAGTTTTTTAACGGCCCACGCCCCTATCATCATCAATAAAGGGTTTCAAGTCTTTCGACAAAAAGAGCCTCACCAAAATAAGCTAGAAAAAAAAACACACTGATTGTCGTCGACATCGCTCGGCCAGGTTACCAAGACAGGATCTTGGAACCAGGCGATGCCAAGACAGGATCTTGAATCGCTTGGCCTCGACATCTCTCGGCCAGGTTACTAAGACAGGATCTTGGAACCAGGCGATGCCAAGACAGGATCTTGGATCCCTCAGCCAGGTTACCAAGACAGGATCTTGGAACCAGGCGATGCCAAGACAGGATCTTGGATCACTCGGCCTCGACATCGCTCGGCCAAGTTGCCCAGACAGGATCTTGGAACCAGGCGATGCCGAGAAAACAATCTCGGATCGCTCGGCCTAGACATAGTTCGACTAGGTTGTCAAGACAGGATCTTGGAACCAGGCGATGCCGACTCGGATCGCTCGACCTCGACATAGTTCGGCCAGGTTGCCAAGACAAGATCTTGGAACCAGGCGATGCCGAGAAAACAATCTCGGATCGCTCGGCCTTGACATCGTTCGGCCAGGTTGCCAAGACAGGATCTTGGAACCAGGCGATGCCAAGAGCCAAAATCTTGAATCGCTCGGCCTCAGGATTGTTCGGTCGAATTCTTTCAAACCTAACGTCTGATCGGTTTATATTGAACGCGCTAGTTCAAAAAGGCAATCTCTCATACAAAGCTAATGACAATTTAAAGCTTCATTTACAGAACAAACAAGGCAACGAAGGATAAAAATAAGATTTTTTATTTCATTATAAAATCGCTCTGGCCACAAGCCCGACCAGATGAGCTTGGAAGGAGAAGAGTTCAGATTCATCCCTCGGAAGGAGGGGAAGAGCCAGCAACCAGATCGACAAAAATAGCCTCGGGGTCGACGGGAACAGGGCCTGAAGGAGCAACAGGAAAGACAACCCCACGAGTTCGCTCCTCTTCCTCATCTGAACTGAGGTCTAACAGCTCATCTTGAGGTGCTTCTCTTTCCTTCTCGGCTATCTCCCTCACCTCCTCAAGAGAAAGACCGAGCTCTGTGGGAAGCATTGGCTCGGCATAGTCCTCGAATGAAGGGCCATCCGACCCGTCAGGGACGCAAACACTGTGGCAATTCCTCAGGATGGAAAAAGCCAAGTCGCAGGCAAATTCCTTGCACTCCTCGAATAAGTATCGCTCTTTCCATCGCTTGATCGCTTCAATCCGTTGCTCCTTGACGGAGCCTTGTAGCTCTATTAGCTTCCCCTCAGTCTTTATTTTTTCCATCACCGCCTCGTGACAGTCATAGAGGACTTTCAAACGGAGCTCTTTCTCTATTTTTGCCTCAGCGTTGGCATCGAGCACTTCCCCCCACAACGCTTGGCACTTGCTTTCCAGCTCATCCCTGGAAGCGGCCACTCTGCTCTTCTCCTCCTCCCCCGAAGTGAGTTGAGCTCTCAAGATGCTCTTTTCTTCCTCCAACACACGCTTCTCCTCCTCCAATGAAGAGAGCTGAGCCCGTAAAACGTCTTTCTCCTCCTTCGCCCCGGAAAGCTCAGCTCTCAAAATGTGGACCTGCTCAAGAAGATCTTTAACCTCCCGGTCCAGCGATTGGTTAATCTCATCGACCTGATCGATGCGTTGATGCAATGCGGAGGCGAACACTAAATCTCTGGCACAGCCATGCATGAGACTGGCCGACAGCTCCCGATCTTTCAATGAATCTATAAACTTCACACCTTCAGGGGGAGCGATCTTCTGAGCGACGTGGAGAGCCACATCGATGTTCCTAAGCGATGCAGTCTTGTCCAGATTGATCATGGACACCCATTTCCCAAAGCTAGGCCCTTGCTCTTGCCTTTTGCCCTTATCCAATTGGGAGGCTTGCTTCTTCCCCTGTCCTCAGTTCGATTGGCTGGACGACTGTTGGACCTTCCGAGAGGTTTTCTTTCTTTTTAGGGGCCTCTCCACTCGGTCTTCATTCGCCGAACGGGTCAACAGCACTGTTGCTTGTTCGGGCATGATCGGCTGAGTGGGCGGTACAGATCGCTCAGGTACAATTGCCTGAGCGACATCGGTGCTGACCTCGCTCTGCCTTTTTGTCTTGCGCTGGCCTTTAGAGGAACTGGAGGACCCGGCGAAATCCTTGAGCTTTGCCATGGCTGCACGAATACAGAAGCAAGTTAGAAATCGAAAATAGTACTTGTGCACGCAGTAAGTAGTTAAATTACAAATAATCAACCAGGAGGGGCAGTTCCTCCTTCTAGCCCGCAAATCTGAGGTGGGGGATTAATCAAAAACGCATCGACCGATGCCCCTCCACGATATCCCCACATAAGGCAGTCAAAATCGTACCGACCGAGCGACTTTATTCGGTCAATCACTCCCCACTCCTCCCTAGTAAGGGATACGTTTGAAACGTCATTCCATCGCTCGGCCAGAGGATATCTCCACTTCCTGGAGTCAAAGGAAGATCCCGGAGGCCTCACAAAGAAGTACTTCGTCCTCCAAGCTTGGACTTTTGAAGCTGTTCCAGCCGGACGATAGCGTGCATCTCGATACTGAAGATGAGGGACCCCGGCCTGGGCATTTGAACTCTGGTTCATTCTCAAAAAGTGGCGCAAGATACCGACCGATGGGGGACACCCGAAATGATGGCATAGCAAGGCCAGACTGTTAATAAATCTCCAGCCATTCGGAGGAATTTGGCTCGGCCTCAATTGGTAGGCGCAGCACACCTCATCAATGATCGGAGCATACGGAAGCTTCATACCACCGACCGAGAAAAAGCTGTCTGAAACAGCAAAGTATCCTCCCAAATTGTTATGAATCCGTTCGTTCTCGGAGGCCAGTCTGGGTCCCCAGGACGCAGGGATGTTATTTTTGATAACCGATTGGTTCAATTCCCTCTCGGTCATCGTCGATGGGTTGCACGGCGGCGCTTCAACGACCTGCCCATCTTTCCGGTCACTCACCACAACTCCCTCATTCGGTCTTACCTCCGGCACTTCCATCGCTTCCGCCGTTATTTCAAGCGGCCCAACTATTTGCAAGGCACTTTCGGCGATTTCATCCCTAGGACTAACTTCACCTCTAGGACTGGTTGATGACATAGTTACGAAAAAGGAATCAGTAGGATAAGGATCAGAGAAAGGACGTACCTAGTTTAGTGGCTGAAATTTGGAGTCTAGACGACGGAGGAAATGGAATCCCGACAATTACAGGAGAAAAGAAGAGTAGAGAGAAGTCAGAGAACAGAAGCTGGAGAATCAAAAACGCAGAAACAGAAGCGGAGGAAGTTTCTCGATTCCGAACGTTTATAACAGTGATCCATTGAACGGTCGCTCCAACCAACATTGGACGCGTGGTGAAATCCGAATCGACTCTGCACACGTGGCATAATCCAGGCTGTGGCGAATTAGGGTTGTTAGAAACCTAAAGCGACGCAATAGTTGAAAGGACGCACATGACAGTAATACGGCAGTTGAAAGGACGCACATGACAGCTATACAGCGGTTAAAAAGGCGCTTCATTTCAAATTTTGAAAATTCACCAATGGACGTGTGCCGTCAGTAATGATTAAACCCAATGCTTTGATTAAGCGTCGACGTCCGATCGGTCGATCCTATCACTGCGATCGATCGGTCGGCCCTGTCATTACTATCGATCGGTCGATCCTATCACTGCGGTCGATCGGTCGGCCTTGTCACTATGTTCGGTTGGTCGAACCTATCACGAGCTGTCAGACAACCGAGCCGCACAATCCTTCTGTACTCCTTCGACCTTTTTCCTTGGTCAGACTCGAGGAGTAGGGGGACTTATAGTTGGGTCGATTTCGTTAGGCCCAGGCCCAGACCCGGAATAGCATGTGGGCCGGCCGGCCCATTCATTAATGGTGACCCAACGGTGACCTAAACCTAACAAGTAATGGTTATATAAGGTACTACTCCATTGTGCTACAGGTACGATTTCCAAGAACCCTAGTATTCTTTATTCACTAGCCGCTAAAACTCTCACAATATACTAACTTGAGCGTCGGAGGGGCCTATCGATAGTCAACCCTGGTACGCCTTTATTGTTTTGCAAGAATTCTTCAACCAAAGTCAGTCAATCTCATGAATCCAAGTAACGGCGTCCAGTTCCAACAAAGTCAGATGGAACCAATCATCAACCTACATTTCCTTGTAAAAGTAGCCAACTTATTTACAATAATAAACTAATGTGAACAGGGGAAAGCAAACATGAACAACCAAAATAAAATATAAGGTTGGTTACGTTTCCAATATGTTAGTGTCGATAGTGGTTGAATTTCTACGTTACTGACATGGGTCTGAAACAGATTAGAAAGGATAAAAATGACACGTTTTACATTAGATAGTAATCTCGGCACTTATAAAGTTACCAACGCCAACCATTATCTGTCTGTCTCTTCCCAACTTCCTGTCATCGTCTAGAAGAAAAGCAACATTTATTTAACCTCAAGTTGCATGTGATTTGTCAAGGGATTTCTTTTGATTCAAGTGAGTTCGTAGATTCGAACTGGTGTGTATATATGTAATTATTTAAAATTTAAAGTAAAAATTTTACCTCCTGCAAAAAACTATTTAACTTAAGTGAGGATTAATCTGAGTATAAATAGCTTAAAAGTTAAAGGTGCGTTTTTTAAATCCTCCCAAATCAACTCGTGAACAAGAAAAGGCAACTTTTATTTACCAAACCATGTAAATAAGAAAAAGGATTTGATATGGAAATAATGGCAGAGATAAAATGAAAAAACAGAGAAGGAAGTTGGAAAAAAGAACAGTAGGGAACGGTGAATATGCACTTAATCATGCGTTTATTGTTTTTTCCGTGATCTGGCATAGGGAGTAGGCAAGCTGCAAACTTTCCGGGAAAATAACAATTGGCTTTTTTGATACCTAAGAAGAATCTCTGCATCGGAACTTTTTTTTCCTGGAGTGATATATATTCTACTGGCGCACTTTAACACTCCCATCCTCACCACGTGGATACCATTTTCGGGTTCTTAATGTCTTGCTCTGTTTTTCATGCTTAATCCAAGATCAAGAAATGCCATTATTTATGCTTTGTAAAATTTTCTTTGCCTCTTTGTCCAACAACTTGCGAACATGTTGGTTTCTAATCATGTTTCCTTGGTTTTGATCATGGTTTTTTTTTTTAATGTTTCTCGCTAATACATGAACTTATTCTAGTTACTTAGCAAGTCACCTGACAAATTTTCAAAACAGAGAAAACAATCAGTGTTCTTTGGTCAAAATAACCATATTTTCAAGAAGTCAAAAAGGCTGAGGAAACCACTGAATCTGACAGGTAATGGGTTTTTGGATTCCTGTCAAAGTCTAGATGCGTTCCAAATTGTCTTTAGTTCAGTCTTGCTCTGTATATCCAAAAAAGATTTGAAAATGAACCTAGAACCCGTAATTCTGTCTGCACAGGAAAACACAATGGTAACGGTTTATCAATCTGCCATACATTTGTCACTCGGGGCTTTTGTTTCTTTTCCCAGACCATTACAATATAATCCCTCCTCTTTCATTCCTCCTTTCCCCACATTTACTGAAACATCTAGGCTCTGTTTCTTTTCAGTGCTCTGTTTTTTAGAACTGTAATCGGTTTAAGTTTGCTAATAGATGGGGAAGTTTTTGAACAGTTTCTCGACGAGGCACTTGCTGGTAGCTTCTTTAGCTCTGAACGTGAGCTTGCTTTTGAGGGTCTTCTTCAAAACTGGTGCAGATGGTCTTGACGGAGTGTCACTGCTGAAGCAAGTGGTGACGTTGGCAGCTATTGGTGGTCTTTTGTCTGAACTGCATGCTTTTCATCGGACACAAAAGACAACCACGTCTTCTTCGTCTACTTCATCCTCTACTGTTACTATTGCCAACCTAGGAAAAGACAGGGTCATCGATCTCGACCAGTAAGTGTGACTAACTCGGTCTATCTTTCATTCATTTCTTTCTTTCTTTTTTTTTTGTTTGATATTAACTATCTTCTCAAGAGCTTTATGATTTGATACTAACCTGGTTTCGAACTTTGCAGTGCATCAGTTATTATCTTTTTTCATGGTTATCTTTTTTCATGGTTTTGGTTTGGTAGAGTTTTGTTTTGTCTCAGTAAATTTTGACCAGACTACAAATTTGACCTTCCATTTTCCTCTTTCTAAAGTTTTTCCCTTTTCTCGCACAAATGGTTATTCCAAGCCTTAAAGGTCCTAAAGACTCGTGCTTGGAAACGGTCTACTGTGTAGAGAGAGAAACTAAGTTCTTCCCTTTTCCGCACATGGCGTCTGCTGTTCTTTTGTAATCTCTCTGTTCCCAACTCGAAGGGTGAATTGCTAGTGACTAGTGTGCTCAAATAGCAAGGATCTCACCTTGGACGGTAATTGTTCACTGTTTGACCCACCGTCGTAATTATTCACCTCACTAACTCCTACTCTTTGCTGGTGGACCTCAAAAACTGCCTAAATAAGTCCTTAAAAAGTAGCCTTCAAGACATTTTTGGTTTTGTTAAATCTAACTTTAGGTATGTCGTCGCGAAGTTGGAGAGACCAAGGAATATGTTTGTGGGTCCCTGTGGATCATTTCGGCAGCATACATGCAGCCCTTATTTTGTCCTTTTGCAACAGATCTAAAAGGACAAACTTTCTTTGGGGTGTGTGAGGCCATGGGATCCGGGACCAAATAATCTTTTCCTACTATTTTATGCCTAATTATATGAAAATTAACCTATTTGATAAATAGGACCTACAAAAATTGAATGATTATCATCTTTTGAAAACAGGGGGCACACATTAGTTGGGAACAAAAGACATGTCCTATGCGATCTAGTTGTGTCATATTCTTCTTTGTAACTTTTTATAAAGTTTTTCAAAGATCCTCCTTTTTGTTTTATATTATAAAAAATGGGCTTTTGTTAATCTACCACTTTGTTTCAAAGATCCTCCTTTTTCTTGAAGCAAATCCAAAATGTATTTGCGTTGGTTAAGAAGGAAATCTTTGCTAGAAATTGCCATCTCAATTCTCAAAAAGTATTTCATGGCCCAAGATCCTTAACTAGAAATCATTGTTGTAGATGTTTCTTTAGTTTGTTGATTGAATTTTCATTATTTCCAGTCACAATAAGATCATCTACATATATAAGCACCATCAACTTTTCAATTTTTCCAAGTCAAACATATAGTGATGAATCAATAGTACTTTTTGAGAACCTAAGTCCTTCAAGAGGTGAACTCAATTTGGCATGCCATGCTCGTGGACTTTGCTTTAATCTGTAGATGGATTTATGAAGTTTACATACCAAATTTGGATCACCATGTTGCGAATGACCAAGAGGAAGTTTCATTAGAACTTCTTCTTCGAGATCTCTATATAAGAAGGCGTTTGTTACATCCATTTGAGATAGTGACCACCCATTATTGATGGCCACTGATAACAAAACTCAAACTATAGTCATTTTTGCAACTGCAGCAAAAGTTTCCTTGTAATCTACCCCATATTTCTATGTAAATCCTTGAGCTACCAGACATACCTTATGGTGATCAATTGATCTATCATATTTGAATTTTGTTTTGTATACAATATACTCATCGACATCCGACTGTTAGTTTTCCGCTAGGAAGATGTATGATACTCCAGGTGTCATTCTTTGTAAGTGCTTTCAGCTCATAATCCATAGCTTGCCTTCGAGAAAGAGTCTTGGAGCACTAGCAAAAATTGTTGTTTTATGACCTTAAGCCTATAGGTTCGAATAACGGAAACAATCTCTTTGTAAAAATTATAAAAGGAAGGTTGCATACATCGATGACCTTCCTCTAACCCTTGCAAAGCAGGGAGCCATGTGCACGGAGTATGTTGACTTTATCCATAGCTTGCCTCCAAACGTCTTGAGTTTGAGCTTCTTGAAAGGTTTTTGGATCATGAACATTAGAAATAATAGAGAGGTAGGTTGAGTATGTAAAAGATGTCTTTTAATAACTCAAATAATTTGAGACTGGATGCTTGAAAAAATAGGCAACATAATCTTGCAATTTTCTTAGAGGTTGACAATTTCGTGGTGGATTCCATCAAGGAGCTAGTGTTTGTACTTGATCAGCAGGGATTTCTTACTCATTTTGAATGATATCAACCTCTTAATGCATACAACCAGTCAAGTTCACTTGATCATCAGAAACCTGTAAGCTTGGATTATCTACAACTTCTAGAAATCTAGAACATTTTTCAACATTTGGCAATGGAAATAATTCAGTGATAATCTCCCCCTTATTTGAAGGAGGAAAATAGGGTCTGGTTTCATCAAACCACACATCCCTTGTGACATAAAGCTTCCTCTTACTCACGTCATAGCATTTGTATCCCTTTTTGGTTTGTGAATATCCCAAAAACACACATTTAATAACTCGAGGATCAAGCTTATCCCTTGAATGTGTAGCCAGATGAACAAAACAAATGCAGCCAAAAATCTTTAGGTGGGATATATCAGGTTTTCTATTTAGCAAAAGTTCAAGTGGACTTTGGAAACCCTAAGTGCGACTTGGTAGTCTGTTAATGAGATAAATAGCTATTAACATGATAGGACCCGTAATCACAACCTCAATAGATAGATTGCATATTAAGTGAAATAAAGTCCTTACAGTGAGAAGAATTAGAGAGTCTCCTATTCTCTCCCGAAAGAAATTGTCAGTACAAACTTCCTTACCCTTTTCTAACAAAAAGCTCCTATTTATTATCATCTTTCTCCCTCCCAAAGTATAACAAACTTATAACAACCCTATATTTTGTTTTCTAGGCCTAAGTAACTACCTAGAGCCACTTGGCATCAACTTTTCTTTCCTTCTCTTTTGTCTCGTATAGGTAATCTTAATTGGGGGTCTAACATTACCCGCCACCCAAAGAACGACCTTGTCCTCAAGGTTGAAAGATGGAAATTGAGAGGCAATCAAGTCATAAGGCTCCCAGGAGTCTTCAAATGTAGGAAGATCCCTCCAATGAATGAGAACCTTGGTTCCTGATCCCCTAGTTGCAGGACACACGCCCCTTACTTCAGAAGGTTTGACTAAAAGCTCCAAGTGAGTAGTAAGGGTGGAGGGAATAGAAGGAGAGGATGGGTGTGAACCAATGGCTTTCTTAAGATAAGAAGCATGAAATACATTGTGGATATGGGCTGTAGAAGGCAATGTTAAAGCAAAAGGTACCTACCCGATGCATTTTGCAATGGGAAAAGGGCCATAGTAACGAGGGGCTAATTTCTCACAGCGCGTTTGGCCAAAGAGGACTGTTTGTAAGGTTGGAGCTTAACATAAACCAGATCACCTACATCCAAGGTGACAAATCGGCGTTTTTGATCAGCAGAATGCTTCATTTTGTGTTGGGCTCGTTGCAAGTGGGACTTGAGCTCGTCCAAAAGTGCATCTCGAGTGAGTAGGTGAGTTTTTACCATGGCATTAGCTGCTGATCCTGTTTCATAACGGATGAGAGGAGGAGGAGACCGGCCATAGAGAGCTTGAAAAGGAGAAGTGCCGATGGAGGAATGGTGAGCAATGTTATAGTGGTATTCAGCCCACGATAACCAAGAAAACCACTGAGAAGGTTTGCCCATAGCAAAGCAGCGAAGATAGAGTTCCAATCCACGGTTGACCACCTCAGAATGGCCATCGGTTTGTTGGTGGTATGCCGTGCTTCGCTTGAGTTCAGATCGTTGCAATGTGAACAGCTCATGCCAGAACAAGCTCATAAATATTTTATCTCTGTCGGAGATGATACTGTGGGGAATGCCATGAAGCCGAACCACTTCCTGCAGAAAAACTTGAGCTACTGCAGGTGTTGTAAATGAATGTTTAAGGGCCATCAAGTGGGCATACTTGGAAAGTCGATCAACTACCACCAGAATAGAATCAAAGCCATGAGACTTAGGAAGACCTTCCACAAAGTCCATGGTGAGATCATCCCACACTTTATCTGGTATGGGTAAAGGTTGTAATAATTCAGCAAGGGCCATGGCTTCATACTAGCTACACTGACAAACATCATAAGCAAGAACATAATTATGGACTTGGCGTTTGATTCCTTTCCAATGAAATTCTGTAGATAATTTGGCGTAAGTATGCTGAATGCCCGCATGCCCCCCAACAGAACTACAATGGAACTCTTGTAATAGTAATGAAATATAAGGTGAATTTGAAGGTAGACCTAAATGACCTTTGTAACGTAGGTGGCCACCCTCTAATTTGTAGTAAGGATGAGAAGTTGGATTTTGACTAATAGCTTCCACAATATTAGCAAGAAAGGGGTTGGTAGCAACTTGTGTGGCCAGATCACGAAAGTCTAGCAAACTAGGGTTGAAATGGTAGAGAGGGTCATGTGATCGGATAGGCGAGATAACCAACCCCAAAAGCTAGCTTGAAGGGTGGGAGAGCCTATAAGCCTATAAACCCCACATCAGTCTTTGATTACCGATATGGGACAATTAGACTATAAAATTTCACCAACATCCGTAGCCTAGTCACCAACGGGTTGGTTGTACGCTAGACTTTTTTTAACCCCAGGCGAACACTGCTATACCAGCTTTACCACCCACGTAACCACAGGCTGGTTATGTGCTAGACCTTTTCGAGCCCCGGACGAACACTACAATGTCGGCGTCACCACTCGTGGGCATGGCACGAGGACTTGAAGTAGTGGTGTTAACTTTGATATCAATTGTTATAGGTTTTATGAGAGAACCAATCCCAAAAGCTAGCTTGAAGGGTGGGAGAGCCCATAAGCCTATAAACCCCATATTAGTCTCTTTTATTACCGATGTGGGACAATTAGACCGTAACATAACACTCTATAAGACCAGAAATTTTTGGAATATTCATCTAAAGCACAATTGCTCTGGTTTTCTCCAATAAGTCTCTATTCTTCTGTTCCGTAACTCCATTTTTTTAGGGAGTATGAGTACATTTAGTTTAATGCACAATGTCATTCGAAGCTAAGAAATTAGTCATGCTACGATTTGTAAATTCTGTGCCATTATCAGTTCGAAGAATTTTGATATGAGCTAAAATTTGATTTGCAACCACCACATGAAATTCTTTAAAGGTTACAAAGACATCACTTTTTGATTTCAACAAATAAACCTAAGTAACTTTAGAGAAATCATCAATAAAATTTACAAAGTATCTACTACCATCGATATAATTAAGAATAAGACCCTACAGATCAGCGTGAACTAACTCAAAAGGTTTAGAAGTTTGAGACAGTGACAACTTAAAAGGGAGTCTACATGACTTGGAATAATGACAAACTTCACAATCATGAGTTTCCTTAGACAAAATAGGAATTATTTTTGTAAGAATAAGATCAGAGGGATAAGTTAGACGTCGATTCCACAAGAGTTGCTTTCTTTTAGGAATTGCAAGAGCTTGAGGACTTTTAGAAGCTTGATGAACATAACTGAAATAATAGAGACCGCACAAGTAGAATCCTTCACCAATCATCATTTTGGTGATGCGGTCCTGAAATACAACTTTGCAAAGAGTAAATAACACTTCGCAATTAAGAGTTCAAATCATTTTTTAAACAGAGAGCTGTTGAAAAGAGAAAGAAGCACATAAAGAATGTTAGAGTTAATGGAATTTGACATAAGTTTGATTTTTCCCTTCCCTTTAATAGATACATTATGACCATTGGCTACATACACAGTAAAAGAGATAGGATGAAAATCACATAAAGTGGTGAATTTATTTGACATGTTATATGTGGCACCATAATCTATAATCCATAAATCAGACTTGGAACTAAAATCTAGAGCAGTAATAAAGGCAGTCATAATACCTTGGCTGTTTTTATAGTAAGCAACATTGGCATCAACTAAAAAATCAACAAATTTGCTCAAGAGTGCAGCAAGTATATCACGACTTGGTTCTTCATCTTGGACAGCCCCTTAACTATGTTTGTAATGCAAATAGCTTGCAAACTCATTAAGCAAAGCAACTGGATTAGAGGAAAAAGATTCAACAGTGTGAGAGGCTACATTAGCTTTAGAATTGGGTCCATGCCTTTGATCTCCTCCCTTTTTATTTTTACCTGATTTGTGCTTTAATTCTAGATGAAGGATCCAACAGCGATCCATTATATGTCCAATTATACTATAGTGCTCACATTTCAAGTATGGACGCTTGCCCTTGTATGGTTTCTTTTCAATATGATGATAAGTAAGATAAGCGTGAGAATATGAAGTACCTGATGTAGCACCTCGAGTCATGATTTTTCTACAGACTTATTGTATAACTGCATAGACTCCTTTTAGAGATGGTAGTTTTGCTGTCATTACAATATGGCTCCTAAACTCTTCATAATCTGAATCAAGACTTGCTAACAGTTGAAAAACATGATCTTCTTCAATTCATTTTCTCAGGATCACTGGATCAACAGTGTGTGGATGATAAACTTCCAATTCATTCCACAAACTTTTGAGTTTTCCCAAAATGCTAACAAAAGACGTCCCTTCCTGTTGCAAGTTTGGAATTTCTCTTTGAATCTAAAATTTTCTGGCAAAATTATTTTGGTTTCCATACATATATCAAACAGCCTGTTAGGCCACCTATTTGTTATACTTATTATAAGAAGGGTAAAATTGGGAACTGATACGTCTGGTTGTTATAACAACCTGCGATTGTGCATGTGATGGGAGTTGTTATGGAAAATTATTATAGGAATATACCCTATATTGGGAGAGTCCGTTACAACCGCATACCTATAAATAAAAAAAGGGGGAAATGAGTGGGGTTAGAGAATTTACTAGACAGAAGTAAGTGGGGGAGAGAACCAGCCTCTCAAAAGCTGGCCCATTATTCTATCAACTTTCTAACAATATAATCAGTATATCATATTCCTAACAAGTTGGTATCAGAGCAGTACCTGGAAGGGTCATGGCTAACAAAAATGTGACCCAGAGGATCGACATTTTGGAGGAAGCATTGGGGGTTATGCAAGGCAACATTGTAACATTAAAAGACACGTGCAAGCGATGAGCCAACGATTTGAGCATTTGATAACAATGCAAGAAGAATCTTCTAAAATAGCCTCATCTTCAGTGTCCATTCAGGAGAAGGAGACCCACATAACAAGTCCCAGGACATGTGCCAATGTTTGATGGGACAAATCCAGATGGGTGGATTTTGAAAGTGGAAAGGTTTTTTAGCCCCCACCAGTGTATGAATGAGGGGAAGTTAGAAACTGCCATAATCGAATTGGAGGGTGACGCTTTACTCTGGTATCAATGGGAGAATAAACGTCGACCGACACAGTTGTGGGAAGAGATGAAGCTCCTCATCCTTAAGCAGTTCTGGCCAACCCAAATTGGTTCATTTTATGAACAATGGATGGAGTTGCAGTAAGAAGGGGAGGTCCGGGAATACCGACAACAGTTCAAAGAGCTGACGACACCACTTGATAACATCACAGAAGAAATAGCACTGGGTAGATTCATCAATGGATTGAGGCCTGACATACGAGTTGATTTGAGAATCATGGATCCTCCTAACTTGGGTAGGGCCATAAATCTCGCCCAAAAAATTAAAGATAAAAACAGGATCACGAGTCAAGTGTATGGCTATCACAGGGAAGATCCTCGACACCCAACCCCTCACCTCACTATTAACTCTTGGATGAATGTGGGTTACCATAGGTTGAACTCGATAGCTGAAGGACTAAGGAGGATGGCAGAAGGAGGGCTTGCGATCTCTCGAATAGGAGGAGGAATCTAGCGACTGACGAAATCGAAGATGCAGCGGAAGAGGGAGAAAGGGCTTTGTTATTTCTGCGATGAAAAATGGGGGCCTGTACATCGTTGCAGAAAGGAGTTGAGTGTCTTAATTACCCAAGATGAAGATGAGGAAATCGAGCGGCCCGCATCGGAATTGGAGACAACTGAGGTTGAACGAGGTGTGGAGGTTTCTCTCAACTCTGTGGCTGGGTTGACATCGTCTCGGACAATGAAATTGAGAGGAGCAGTGGGAGAACAAGAAATCATAGTGCTAATAGATTCGGGAGCCACACACAATTTCATTGCATGGGAACTGGTTCGGCAGTTGCAAATTTCAGTTACCAAAACAGAAGAATATGGGGTCACTATAAGAACCGGAAAGGCAGTGATGGGAGAGGGAGTTTGTTTGGGAACTAAGCTATAGCTACAAGGCATAGAAATAGTCGAGAGCTTCCTTCCTCTAGAACTAGGAAGTTTTGGTCCAAGGAAGTTTTGATCCAAGGTTTTGGAGACTCAACCTTTTGGTCCAAGGAAGTTTTGATTTAATATTAGGAATATAGTGGCTAGAGATGTTAGGAGTGACAATGACCAATTGGAAATTATAGATTATGAAATTCCGGTTAGGAGGTAAAACAGTGACACTAGAAGGGGACCCCTCTCTTGGACGAACTTTGATGTCCCTCAAATCGATGCTGCGGACGATTAGGAAGGAGAGAACGGGAATTATAGTTGAGCTCAATCAAGTAGGCAACGAACCACAAAAGACTGCAAAAGTACCAAACTACCTTCGACCCACTATAAACAAGTATCAAGGGGCGTTTGAAATGCCAATCGAACTTCCACCAACCAGGGGGCATGAGCATTCCATTGTGCTCAAGGATGCTCAAGGAGGGAAGTTCACCAGTGAGCGTGCGTCCATATCGTTATCCATGTTCAAAAGGAGGAGATTGAGAAGTTAATTCAAGAAATGTTGATGGCAGGGATAATCAGAGTAAGTAACAGCTCGTTTTCAAGCCTGATCTTACTGGTCTAAAGGAAAGATGGGTCATAGAGATTTTGCGTAGATTATCGGGCCTTAAACAAAGTGACGGTTCCATACAAATACCCAATTCCTGTGACTGATAAGCTGCTGGATGAATTACATAGAGCCTAGGTGTTTTCCAAAATAGATTTGAAGTCTGGATATCCCCAAATACGTGTCCAACTAGTCGATCTTTAGAACTCACAATAGGCACTATGAGTTCTTAGTAATGCCTTTCGATCTCACAAACACTCCAGCAACCTTCCAATCACTCATGAATTCGATATTTCAACCTTTCCTTTGGAAATTCGTCTTATTCTTCTTTGACGATATTTTGGTTTACAGCTAAAAAAGAGGAATCACATTCAGCACATCTAACTTAAGTATTGGAAATACTCCAACATAACTAACTCTTCGCAAACCGCAAGAAGTGTGAGTTCGATTGAACCGAAGCGACATATTTGGGTTACATCATTTCTGAAAAAGGGGTGGCTGTCAACCAAGCTAAAATTCAGGCTATGGTGGATTCGGCAATGCCTACAAACCAATGTTATGAATACCGTACCGGGTTCGGTACCGGATTGAGCTCTGGAACAGAGCTGTACCGGTACCGGGTACCGTTTCAGGATATTTTTTAAATTTATAAAATAGTCCCTAAACTTTTTAAAAATTGCAA
>JANITX010000008.1:51602479-51629103 GCA_027564395.1 Erythroxylum ulei
CCCTTGATCTTCTTCAACAATAACACAAAAATCCCAAATCAATAGGATTCAAAAATTGGAAAACCTAAAGAACCCAAAGCATGAAATTGATCTTAGAATCTCTAAACCCATCCATTTCCTAAGCTCTTTGAACCAAAAACTCTTCAAAAATCCAAAACATTGAAAATCACTTACCTTGAATCTTCACCCAACCAAAGGATTTCTTGGCTCAAATGGAAGCTTGAACCTTCCTCTAGCTTTTTCCTTCTTGAATTAACCCCAAAACCCCTCTTGAACTCCAAGAAAATGGAAAACCCTAACTTGCTCTTCTTTTTCTCCTTCCTTCTCTCCACCAACGTCTCTCTCCCTCTTCTTTTCTTTCAATTTTCGTTTCCCTCTCTTCTCATACAAGACAAGCCTTATTTCTTCCCTTTTATACCCTTATTAATGCTAAAAAGTCCAACTTGCCCTTACTTATTAGCCTAAGTTCTTACATCCTTAAGTGACATGCCCAAAATGCCCTTAATGTAACTTATCACTTCTAACACACTTCAATTTAATCTCTTATGCCACATAACCTAATTAACACTAACATGCTAATTAAGTCCAACACAAATTAATCTATCAAGACCTCAAAATTCATCTAATCATGCTTATTTAAATAAATAAAAAAATTCAGGGGCCAACACTTAATTTCCACCTAATCTATACGTGTGGCATCACTAATGCATGCCTTTAAATCCTTGATGTTTGCATCACAAAATGATTATCATAGTACTTTTAAGGTATATTCTCCATCTAAGAAAACATTGTTCAATATATACATTTTGCTTCAACCTCCTTTTCCTCCTCTTTTTAGTCATTGTCCCCTCATCTCTTCTCCCACCCTCATCCTCTTCTTTATCCATCATTGACATCTCCCTATGCGTCAAGAAATCTTCTATTGTTTAGGTATGTTATTAGTACCCCTTTACGTCTCAAGATGGATTCCTTAGTTTTCATCTTTGTCATCAGTCCTAGCTCATGCCTTAAGACTTATTCTCTTCCTTAAAATCTCATGTAACAACCTATACCACCCACTCACAGATATTGTCTGCTTTAAGCTCCAAGCCCCTCACAGTTTTGATCTTCCTACCTTTGGAAAAATACGTCTTAGGGGGAGAGGTATTTATACCCTTACAAGACATACTTCGTTCTCCTCTCCAACCGATTGGGGATCTCATACTCTCTTCCCCTTTAGGGCCCAGCCTAGCTAGCACAATGGCTCGGGTACCAGCTCTGATATCATTTGTAACAATCCAAACAACCCGGCCTTAGATATTGCCCACTTTGGGCTCCAAGCCCCTCACGGTTTGGCTCTTCCCACACCAGAAAAGACATGTCTGTGGTGTTACAAATGGTATCAGAGCTGGAACCCGAACTGTTGTGCCTGCTAGGTTGGGCCCTAAAGAGGACTGGGCTTTAATGAGATGGAGAGTGTGAGATCCCACATCGGTTAAAGAGGAGAACGAAGTATGCCTTATAAGGGTATGGATACCTCTTCTCCTAGGACACGTTTTTCCAAAGGTGGGAAGATCAAAACTGTGAGGGGCTTGGAGCCCAAAGCGGACAATATTTATGGACGAGTGGTCTCAGTTGTTACAAGAGGTATCAGAGCTGGTATCCGAATCATTATGCCAATTAGGCTAGGCCCTAAGGGGGTGGAGAGTGTGAGATCCCACATCAGTTGGAGAAGAGAACAAAATAGGCCTTATAAGGGTATAGATACCTCTCCCCCTAAGACGCGTCTTCCCTGGTGGGGGAAGAGCAAAATCGTAAGAGGCTTAGAGCCCAAAGCAGACAATATCTATGGGCGGGTGGTCTGGGCTGTTACATCTCAAATATCAAAAACTATTCACGTATAAAGCAAATATGAAATAGTTATATAATAACCCAACATTTTTGACGAACTTGTTACCTTTACATCTGTTACCTCCCTCAAAGCCTTCTTCAATTTCCATGTAGCTTCCCAACCACCAAGATGTTTTGTTAAGTGATCATCATTATAACCAACCATCAACATCTAACATAAATTAGCAAATATTAATCAATTTAACTATTCACATTTAGTTTATTAAAATGTTACCGTAAATTTTCCAACATCAAGATTACCTTTAGTTTCCTATACACTTCCTCTAATGCCTTATCAACATTTAATGTCTCATCAATACTCTTGTCATCCTAAGAAGAAATACTTTCCATCTTCCCACATTTCAATGGTTAGTTCGTATGCCCCCTATTAAGATAACAAATCTACAAATAATTTATAATTCAACTCAACTTTAATTTATTTCACAATATGTACACTTTTACATTTCAATCGACAAGAATAAATTTTCTACTAACCATGACTCACCATTAATACAACTACTCATCCACCCATGGAAGGTGCTACACCTTTAGCCTCTACAATGTCATAGAACCTGCAAATATGCTTATAAAGATGGTTGAGGATGAAATGCCTCCAACCAAACTTCTCACAATCGTCAACATTGATAATATTGTATAACTGTTGTAAGCTTATACTATAATTGGTGTTGGGATTAAAAAAAACACAACACATATAGAAGAAAGTTTTGCCTAAAACATTATACCCCTCACTTTATCGAGAACACACGTTTATAACAATATGTGAATCATTAACTTTATGCTCCTCTTGATGTCTAATCGCCTTAGCCTCATTAGCTTTTGTGTATATCTATTTTGTTCTATTTGGAATCCTCACAATCCATGCCATGATATACCTACTAATCTCATCCATTTAATCCATTATTAATGATAACTCACCACGATCAAACCATGCACATAACTAGTAGCACGCATACCTCCTAACCCTAAACCTCTCAATCTCTCTAAATTCACCAAATCCTATATTGATGACCCACTTAATTTGCTCCAAACTAAGGGTCTTCACTAATTTAAATACCTTCTTATAATAGCACTGTATTTGACAACTCCCTAAATACTCAAGTTGCATTAGGCTTAATAATGATTAACAATAATACTTTATAACCATACCATATTAACATAGTTTTATTCGATGTAAATTTTAAACCTTGTTCTTCACTCCCACACTTTGCTTACATGTCTTTATAGTAAAAACTTCATCCCGTACCTAGATTTTCAAGTTTTATATCAAATTATCTTTCTATACACTTATTTTTTTTAATTAACATGGTTTCCCATTACCTTCCTTTTCACATTCTCAACTTTCTTCTTTCCTTCCTCTAGAGGAAAGGGGGCTCTGATTACATCTTTATCCTTCTTTTTTGGACTCTGACAATCAAAATATTAATATCCACCTCATTCAAATAGAAATTATCACACAATATATCCATTTTAATAAAGTAATATATGATAATAAAGCATCACCAAGATAGGTTACATGTAACCAATTCGCATCGAATACCATAAAATCACAAACTAATAAGACCACATTATGACCATGTCCATACCTTACCAACTTAGTCATTTGTAATGATCCCACTAATTTCCATAAATCATGTCTAAATAATATGCATATATGAATTCCATTAACATAGACAAGAATAAAGGAGTGAAATTACTTGCTTATCATGTCTACTTTAATTTTTGAAAGTTGGGTATGTCAATGCTCCAACATCCTTGCTATTTACTGTCTAATACAAGTATGGGTAGGAATGATTATTAGATATATTGGATCTTTCTTTGGATTTTATTAGGCATTAACAAATGAAAGAACAAGATGATATTGCTAAACTAAGTAGGAAGATCAATTGACAAAAGTTCTTAAGGAAGCTTCAGATAAATGAAGTGATATCGTTACCCATGATGGTTTTTCTTAACATAGCTATGGCAATGAGCGGGAGGAATTTTTTAAGCTTCTCAAGGAAGCTTTGTACCTGTTATTTTACTTACTTTATTACCTTTAAAATTATGAATTACTATAATGGACACGGTTTCATAAATATGCATACAACAATATGTGTCCTTTAGATTGATTCTTTCAATAATTATAACAATAGTAAGTTAAAACACATGGTTATATAGGTAATAGTATCAAAACAAGCGTTAATTCATCATAATTTAGTACACGATTGTATAACAATATGTATTATTCACATTATTTGTTCAGAAAAGTTATTATGAACATGTGTCACCAAACGAGCATGTAAATAATTACGAGTAACAAAACTTTTAAAAAAGGCTTTATATACAAGTGTGTGTATATTCACTTCCCTAACAAATATTTCTTCAAATTTTATACCAAGAACAATTTATAGTTAACAATGTGAATATTATATTTTAATTTGTATTGATTCATGGTTTCTTTCTACTTAATAATGGTATTCTCAAGGTGTGACTTATCTGTTATGAGTAATGGTATCTTTTACACATGTGCATGGTATTTAATATACTCAAACTTGAATTCTCATATTAAAGTGAAGGTGTGACTTATCTATTGTGGGTGGTGTTATTTTTTGTATATCGACCTAGTATTTGATGTATAGAGTCCGCAAATACTTTTAATTGGGACATAGTATTCTTTATATTCAATAATGATATTCTTATATTAAAGTTAAGTGAAACGTATTTTTAATGGTAATGGTATTTGCTATACATAGGCATGGTATTGGATGTATAGAGTCCTAGTATAGTTTTTATTGAGGCATGATTTTCTTTGTAATTGATGATCGTAATTTCATATTAATGTGAAGGTATTACTTATTATCGGTGGTGGTATTTCTTTTAGATAAGCATATCGTATTGGATGTATAGATACTCGATATAGTTTATATTGGGTCATGATATTCTTTCTACTCAATGATGATATTCTTATATTAAATAAAAGATGTGATTTACCTGTTATAAGTAGCGGTAGTTTTTATACATGAACATTATATTGGATGCTCGAAGTCCTAGTATAGTTTGTAGCAGGGCATAATATTCTTAGTACTCAAATATATATTTCTATATTAAAGTGAAGACGTTACTTATATGTAACAAGTACTAGTATTCTTTTACACATAGGAGTGATATTGAATGTATGAAGGTCAATATATTAGTTTATGCACTTTGTGATGGCTCATATTAAAGTGAATGTATGATTTATCTTTATGATGGTGGAATTTTTTGTGTATAGGCATGGTATCTGTAGATAATTGTCTTAGAAATCCAACGCTTTAAAAACCAAGTCAATCGGATGCCGGACGGAAAAGATATAAGCAAAAGATTGCAAAGGGTCGGATTGTAAGCAAAATAACAGAAGTTCATATATAACCGAATTTCCAAAAATCTTAACTCTTGATTGACAAATTTGGTATCAATAGAAAGCTCAAAGGAAGCTCTGTAACTTCCATGAAGAACTTAAAAAAATCAACTTGGCCTCTAAGGGAGTCAAAAATCACTTCAAAGTTTCTGCCCGAAATTTTTCATCCTATACTACATCCAAACTTCCAAATTTCACATCTTCTAATTTCTACAATCAAAAATAACATATGATACATCATTTTAAAGCTATGAAATTTCTCTATGACTTTCATGTAGATCACTTACTCTGACTCAGACCACATCAGTACAGAAATTGGCCTCAAAGCAGTACACACAAACTTACCCTAATGATCATTTTTCAAAAACAAAGCAAAATAACCTTATCTTCGGAAGATCATAACTTTCAATCCCGATATCAAAAAATATCATACTTTATGACGATAGAAAACTCTCAACAGAAGCTACAATTTTCATGAAGATCATTTTCTCAAATTCTGCCTAAATCAAAAAGTCAACTCTCTACTCCAAAAAGTCAAACTTTCTCAATTCTTCATATTCTCACACTTTTTCTCTCTATTTCTTAATTTTTCAACTTCCATTTCAATCAACTCATTCACTTTACTCTCATAACCCATACAAATCTACTCATATATCAAAGCCATCAAAACTAATCAATTCTTTTCTCATTAATTTTCTTAAAGCACAATAACATCTATACCACAATTTATATACAAAAACACTCATTGAATTTCATTTAATATCTCTAAATTTCCACTTAAAGATCGGGGTCCAACAGCTTAGGTTAAGAATTAGAAATATCTTAACTTAAGTGGTATTTAATTCAGATGATAACTTGTTGAATACGAAAGTTAGACTTAGTTTATTATTTGAGTTGATCTTAGAACCAAACTGTTAATTTTAGTAAGGCAACAACCCAATCATTTCTCATTAGTCATGCATAAGAGATTAAATTAGCAAAATTAATTCTCATAAGTCTTCCATTTTGATTAATCTATTCGTCTTTGCTTCTAATTGATTATGTTTGCTTTTCAATCTATTTTGTGATTTTCTTTAAAGTCTTCACTCAACAAATTGGAATAGAATGTTTAGGATTACATCTATTTTTATTTTTGCTTTTGTTCAAGGTTAATTTAACTAGACCAATTTCACATCGAAAATAGGATAGTCTAGGTATTTTTAGAACTTATTTGGGCAACAACAAGTTTTTGATGTCGTTGTCGAGGAGATGTTTAGTGTTTTAAACTTAAATTAATTTTGATTGTTTTTATTTGCTTAAGTGATTTAATTATTGTGTTTGTTCATGCATGTATGTTTTATTGTGTTATTTTGTTAATGTGTTTTGTAATTTTCGTTATTAATTTAGTACTTTCCATGGTTAGTTTGTGCTAGGTAGGAGAACTTTAGGTAGTGAATTCATTTAGTTTATGCTACGAAGGAGATCTTTAGATAGTGAACTCCTCCCTTTTATTGATAACATACATTGAAGACGAAGACCTCAAGGGGACTCTAAAGACGATCGCAAGGAACCCAAGCCTAAAAATCAAGTGAATAACCATAAGATGGCTGAAAGGCAGTTGGTGATGAAGGAGTACGCTAGACCAGTGATTGGTTCTACGACGTCATGTATACGTCTGAGAGAGATAGCTATAAATTATGAATTGAAGGGCATCCATTACAACATGCTGCCATCTTTCTATGGGATTCCCAATGAAGACCCTTTAAATTTCATTCGAAACTTCTATACCACTCTCCAAACATTCCCTTTGGATGGCCTAAATGAGGATCAACTTAGGATGAGGTGCTTCCCATACACATTGAAGGATCGGGCCAAGGTATGGCTAATTGACCCTTCTACCCAATTCATTGACTACATGGGAAGAGGTTAACAACAAATTCATAGCAAAATTTTATTCCCATCAAAAGACATCTAAGTTGTGCACCAAGATAGCTACCTTCACTCAGATGGAGGGAGAGTCATTCCACGAGGTGTGGGAACGCTTTAAGCTCTTGTTGATACAATGTCCACACCATCATTTTTTGCTTCACATGTTAAACCAATTCTTTTATGATGGGTTGACACAACAGTGCTAGTACACGGTGGACAATGCGACCAGAGGAGCTATAAGAGAGACGACGACTGAAGAAATATATGAATTCTTCAAAATGTTGACGGCTAATTCTCAACAAAAAAGCATAAAGGGAAAAAGAGCTGGAGTTCATGAAGTGAGCTCGAATCAAGAATTAGCTATGCAATTAGCTAATTTAACAAGACAAGAAAAGATGTTAATTACGAGACTACCCCAGAACGTTCCAAATCAAGAAGTGTGCGGTATATGTGGAACTTGTGGTTATGGAGAAAATATTTGTATGTATTCTTACGAGCCTTTCGATGGGGAAGAACAAGTTAACTCACTTAATGATTTTCAACTAAAGACCGAAATGATCCATACTCAAACACCTATAACCTTGGTTGGAGAAACCAACCCAATTTCTCTTGGAAGATAAACAATCTACCGATGCAACCCCAACCACAATATCAAAATTTTCAGAGGGAAAAATTTTTCAAAGGGCAATCCCCAAATGACAACTTACCGAGAATGTCTTCTTTGGAGGAAAACATAAATGCATTCATTCAAGTCACAACACAGAATTAAGAAACAAACAACAAGAGATTTGACTCCTTAAAAGTATTTGTCAAGAGGATTGAAATTCAAGTAGGGTAACTTGCAGCTCAAATGCATAACAATCAAAACAGAAGGTTGCCTAGTCAACCCGAGCAAGCCCAAACAATCACTATTCTGAGAAGTGATAAATTGATTGACAATCATGTTAAGTTTCCTTCTGAGCTGTCTGATGTTGAAAATCAAGAGAAGGAAAGCCTCACCCAGGAAGAAGATGAGCGAAATGAAAAAAGCAATGGGAGAAACTCTTCAAATCACATTCAAAAGGGTGAGCAACTTAAGCATGACACTAAGGAAAATAAAGTACAAATATTGCACAAGGCGATGGATCCTTATCAACCACCAATTCCATATCCAAGTCACCTTAAAGAATTCAAACAAAATGAGCAAGGTTCCTATTATATGACATGCTTTCTAAGGTCAATGTTAATTTGCCCTTGTTAGATGTGATTAGGAATATTCCAGCTTATGTCAAGTTCTTCAAGGAACTAAGCTCCAAGAAACAAAAGTTTAAGCCTAACAAAAAGGTGCTAGTTTTGGAAATAGCAAGTGCAATTCTACAGCAACATTTACCCTCCAAATTGAAAGACCTAGGACATTTTATCGTGAAAGTATCAATGGGTAATAGTGATGAGGTTAAGGGTATGCTTGATCTTAGAGTAAGCATAAACCTTATGCCTCACTCTATTTATGAGAAATTGGATCTAGGATAGTTAAGACCTATAAGCATGTGTTTACAATTAGCTAATAGGTCAATCTGTTATCCGAAAGGAATAATGGAAGACGTGTTAGTGAAAGTTGGAGGATTGATTGTTCCCGTAGACTTTGTTGTCCTAGACATAGGGGAGGTTAAAGAACAAGGGAAGAAGCACACCATACTCCTAGGAAGGCATTTTATGGCCACTACCAATAACTTGATTGATGTGAAGAACGAGAAACTGAGCATGACTGTTTTGGGATAAACAGTAGAATTTTCAATCTTTAATGTTGAACTCATTCCTACTACTACTGTTTCTGAAGATTGTTCTTTTGTTGATCATGTTAATGCTGTCGATTTTGATTTTACCTTGCAGGAAGAAGAAAAAAAGAAGTTGGATATGGTTAAAGAGAGTGATGAATGTTTCCAATTACTAATCGATGCAATTGAGGGAGAGGTTAGGAAATTCTTTGAGAAAAATCACAATGAAGAGAAGAAAATAGTGGACTCAATCACTTTGAGCAATCTACCTTGAGCATAAAGGTTGAGGTGTCCAGTTAAAAGACATTAAAGAAGCGCTAAATGGGAGGCAACCCATATAATCTCTGTTTTTTTTTTTTTTTTGCAATTAGTTGTTGTTATTTCTTTTTAGTGAACCTCGACCTAATCTGTTTGTTTTGTGTGCACATTCCTACTTTTCAATCTTTTATATTTGTCTTGCTCACAGTTGTTCTCTACTCCTTAATGTAGTATGTCATGCTTCACACCACATCAACGCAGCCACTGCCCACACTTTCTTAACGTATTTCTGTCCTCGTTCTTTTATTATTTTTAATGTTTGTTAGTTTAATGTCTTTGAGTTTTAATGTTTGCTTGTTATGATAGATGAATGAAACTTTTCATTTGGTAACAATTTGAGCCTTTTTGAATTATTAAACATCAAATTCAAGAATTCTTTATTGAGAGTGTTCTTTTATGATTGAGGAACTTTAGAACTTGCTTGCAAATGTTAGTTAAGATCACATAATCTTATGAAAATATTGAAATGATGAAGGCAATTAACATTTACCCCTTTTGCCTAAAAAGCCACCATGATGTTACCTTTAGTGAACCCCTCTTTTGAGCTTAACATGAAACATTTTCTTTCTTTAAACCCAAAATATAAACCTTGACCTTACTTATTTATCCTCTTCGTTGTACCTACCATAAGGCAATTTGAGCATTTGAATGTGTATGATTGGGTTTAGGGAATAATTGTTTGAATAAGTGTGGGAGAATCATAGGATATATTTGGCTATTGCATTAGGAATGAGTATGGTTGTAGTAATTATCTCTCCTCTATATTTTTCTTCTTTTGATTTCCTTGCTTTAAACAAATAAATAAATAAGAGAAAAAATTAAAAGAGAAAAGAGAAAAAATAAAAGAAAAAGAAAAGGAAGAGAAGATTAACAAAATGAAAGGAAAGAGGAGAGACATAAAAATGGGAGTGCTAATCTTGTTAGCTTTAAAGGAAAGAATTAAGTGTTTTATACTTCATTATTTATGTTACTTTAAATGCTGAATTTGTTTTGGGGTTTTAAACTATGATATTCCTTTTTCCTTACCCTTAGCCCGGCCCAATTACAACCGAAACAAAGACCTTCGGATTGATGTTTGTGTTTGATATGAGTGGTGGAGATTAGATTGGTAAACAAGCTTATGATAGAAGCCTTACATGAAATGAACGATGAGTGAATATATTATCCTACCTTTGAATGCTTGAGAGTATGGAAAGTGGAGTGAGTGTCATTGAATGCTTGAGAGTATGGAAAGTGGAGTGAGTGTCTATCACACTTGTTGATGGTTCTTTGAATTGAAGTACTTGTTGATTTTGGCTATATATGCAAAGAATATCTTGTTCATGGAGTATTATGATTTTCAAGTTCTTAGGTTGTGTTTATTGAAATGATAGTTGATATCATTGACTATTATTTATAAAAATTGTTCTTTCTGTTGTTGGTTATTGTATAGTCCAATGTTCTTTATTTTGCTTGAATACAAGCATAATTTAAGTGTGGGGAAATTATTGTTTCTAATTTCTGTTGAATTTTGCTTGCATTCATACCTTGATTTTGGTTAGTTTTTAATCCAAATTTGTGGTGAATTGAGTGAGAATGGCGTGAATATTGCATGGATGTTAATTGGATTGTATTGTGAATGTTGCATTGGAAATCAGAGGCATTTTGCATGAAAATGAGTGTGACAAGTTAATTGCACGTCACAAATTAAGGTCACACTCGTGACCATGTAAGTCACGGCTGTGTAGCCATGGTCACCTCCGTGACCATATAAGTCACGGGTGTGCAACCATGGTCACACTTGTGATCATGGTTGCACAGGGGTGACAAAGGTGGTCACACCTGTGACCACCTCACACACTCCTATGACCCATTTTTCTTTAATTTATCAACATGTTATGTGTCATGTGCAGTAGGGATAGCACGAAAACCTAAACCTAAACCTAAACCTAAACCTAAACGAGGCTACAAATAAAAAGGATAGGAGGGTGGTGATGGCATCTTTCATTTCATTCTTCATTCTTCACTCAACAGAAACCCGAGGCAAATGGAGAGAAAGACGTCAAAGAAGAGAGAAAGGAAGTAGGGATCAGTCGACTGAGGAGACAAAAGAGAAACATAGCAGAGAGGGGAAGGCAGTGCGAGCATCTGGGTGAGAACAAGCTGAAGCAGAAGGCGAGGGCTAATGCGGGAAGCTTGAGAGGGGCAGGAGACCACTGCCTTCACTCTCACCAGATCCTTGTTTGGTTATTTTGTTCATCTATTGCTCTGTTACTTATTGTTACTAAACTTGTTACCTTCATAGCTTAGCCCATTGTTATTTGTTATCTTTTCATAGTTCATTTGGTTATTTACTCGGTTTGTTGCTTAAATATTTTTATTATATTGATAAAGATAGGATTGAAGTATTTGAATATGATGAATCATGTTATTTCTGTGATGGGTTGATCTTTTTTTCTTGAGGATTAATGTAGTTATTTTAGTCAAATATGCATGATTGAAGGATTGTGTTGTTGTCTGATGTTGCTATAGTTTCTTAACTGAATGGATGTAACAGCATGATCAAACTTTGCATCATTTTGGTATTAAACAAAGGATCGAGAGAAGAAGTTTAATATGGAACAAGAAACTATGGACGCTTAGGTTAAGAATTAGAAATATATTATCTTAAATGGTAATTGATAGTCAGTTTTTCATAATTAATTCGAATGATAACTTGTTGAATACGAAAGTTAGATTAGTTTATTATTCAAGTTGATAATAGAACCTAACTGTTAATTTTAGTAAGACAACAACCCAATCATTTCCCCTTATTCATGCATAGGAGATTAAATTAGTAAAATTAATTCTCAAGAATCTTCCATTTCGATTAATCTATTCGTCTTTACTTCCAGTTGATTCCGTTTACTTTTCATTTTATTTTGTGATTTTCTTTAAAGTCTTCACTAAGCAAATAGGATAGAATGTTTAGGATTGCATCTATTTTTATTTTTTCTTTTTTTCAAAGTTAATTTAAGTGGATCAATTTCACCTCCGTGGGAAACGACCCAGGGTAATCACTACAACTACCTCGTATACTTGCGAGTAGGATAGCCTAGATATTTTTAGAACTTATTTGGGCAACAACAAGAACCAAGAACCAAAGAAGTAGATTTGTGATAACCAAACAGCATTCTAGAGCATATGCGAGATTGTGATAGAGAGCAGATGGTGATGGCAGGTCGGCGGCGAGGAAAGCAAAGTTGGGCGGAGTAAAAAAGACGGAGAGCTTAGAGGGAGGAAAGAAGAGGGAGAGATGAGAGTGAGAGTGAGTAGAGCTTAAAAGAGTAGAGATGGGGGCTAGAAATTTAGGATTTTTTTTAATTAAATCCTCAATTGTTACAATTTTAAAGTTTGATCCTGCAATTTCACTAATACTATCTAAAATGATTGGTATCAACTGGTACCTCAAATTAGTACAATACCAGCACATTTTGTACTGTTTTTTGGCTGGTACAATTTGAAATTTCAGTCGTTGATTAAAACACAAGAATTATTAAAAGCAAAATAGTATTCAATTTTACATCAAAAATAACAACAACAATATCTTCGTAGAAGTCTTATTGAGATGCGGGTCTAAAAAGGCCCAGAAATATGCAATCTAATCCCTAATTAATATAAAGATTATTTTCGATAAACTCACAGAAAGAGAAGAAAGAAAGAAAAATAAAAATAAAAAAGTTTTTCATAATTGTTTTGTAATAAACAAAAACAAAAATATAAACAAATGAATGTAAAAAGTAACAATAAAATAAGAATAAGAATAAAGAAATTCAAAATAAAAAAATAAAGATAAAGAAAGAAAAATAAAAAAAATATTTAAAAATAATAAATAAAGAGAAATGGTAATAATAAAAATTAAAACAAATATATAATAAGTAATAAAATAATAAGATAAAAGATAAAATAAATAAACAAACAAACAACAGATAAAGCAAATAAATAAATAAACAAACAAGAAATTGAAAAGGAAAAAAAAAAGAAAAATTGTTTACTATAAAATGTTTAGGCCGAATACAAGACAAAAAACTCGAAGTAAAAGGTTTAACTGACCTATGAGAAAGAAAAAGACCTCTTTATGTGAGATCATTTACTCATATAGTTCACCAAAGCTTTTCATTGAGGATAACTCCTCAATAAGCTCTAACAGAGTCATATCATTCCTGATCA
Organism: Erythroxylum ulei; assembly: GCA_027564395.1. Taxonomy (NCBI): domain Eukaryota; kingdom Viridiplantae; phylum Streptophyta; class Magnoliopsida; order Malpighiales; family Erythroxylaceae; genus Erythroxylum; species Erythroxylum ulei. The sequence goes on from JANITX010000008.1 coordinate 51,615,914, forward strand.
CTTTCTTTCATTTCTTTTTAGGTCTTTTTCTTTCCTCTTACAGTCTTTAAGTACAATCTTCTTGAATCTTTTCACCGGAGCATTATGATATCTCCTCTTAACATGTCTGAAACACTCAAGTCTTTTCTTCCTTAATTTTTCATCAATATTAGTCACCTTTCATTTGTCTCTTGCCTCTATATTTCTGACCTTATCTCTTCTAGTAAAGTTACACATCCAATGGAGTATCCTCATCTCCGTCACCATTAAGTTCTAACTATGCACCTATTTGATGGACAACATTCCACCTCATAGAGCATGATTGGCCTAATTGCTAAACGGTAGAATTTATCTTTTAGCTTGAATGATATCTTCTTATCATAAAACTTGTGATACACCCCTTATTTTAGTCACTCTAATTTGACACTGTAAACTATGTCTTCATCGATCTCATCATTGTGTTAGATGATGGATCTCAAGTACTTAAAACACTCTTTATATGATATAACTTTTAAATCAATCTTATCTCTACATCCGATGTCACTTATGGCCTAAAAAATTACACTCTGCATACTTAGTCTTAATCCTGCTCAATTTAAAGTTCTTTTTATCTAGCACATCTCTCCAAATTCTAACTTAACATTGACATCCTCTTTTATCTCATTCACCAAAATATTATCATCAACAAACAACATATACTAAGGCACATCATTTTAGATATTTTTATGGGCTCATCCATCACTATTGCAACAGGAAATGACTCAACGAGGAACCTTGCTATAGCCCGATATCGATAAAGAAATGTTTTGAATATCCTCATGTTATTCTTACTCTAATCTTAACACCTTCATATATATCCACAATAACTTGTATATAGGTTATATGAATTCTCTTAACTTCTAAACATCTTCATATGATTTCTCTAAAGTATTAAAGTCAATGAAAACCATGTGTAAGTTTTGTTTTCTTTCCTTGTAATATTCTATTAATTCAATTTTAGATTAAATTGTTAGAATTATTTTTAATTAACTATACATTAACAAAAATTGGTATTTTAATAAAATATTTCATTCTTATTATATTTTTACTTATTTTATGATTTTTATTTCTTATTTACTATATACTAATTTATTACCAACTAATATTAATTGAACCTTTAATTTATAAATCATCTATCTTGCTAGTTTAATTTTTGACCTAATTTTTAAAACAATGATAAATCATTTCAATGAGCCAAGTAAGTTCAAACTTGAGATCGAACTCGAATTTGAATATTCTAACTTGCTCAAGTTCGAACTTTGATAACTTTTTTAAGGCTTAAACTTGGGCCTTATGCCCTACCTTATTGCTAATCCTACCCAAATCCATGATCAGACAAAACCTCACCCTAAATTGGTGATTATTTCTAAAATGATAGACCGAAATCTTTTATGTTACCTCCAGGCAGACATTGTTCATCTCCTACAAGACAAGTTCAACATCTTGCAAAAATGAGGCGGGCAGGGATACATGTTGTCGCAATGTTTTGATTCCTAGCAAAGATTACCTTGGACCAAATAAAGAGCCCAAAAGTTAAGAGAGAAACCAGAGAATTAGTGTCCAACATTGTCTCTCAAGCTAGTCCAAGGGCCTTCATTCTATTGCCACTGCAAGACAATTACTATATGCCAATCTTTTATGAACAAATTTGCTTGATTAGAACAGTAACAGAAAGCCTTCATAGCTAAATGAAGGAACAGAAGGAATGGAGTTTCATGATCAAGAACATATCGAATTGTTTACTCACAGAGGAATAATAACAAACAGAAGAGCAACATCGATACAGCCTCCATAACCAACATTGACAGTCCCACTCCTTAAAAGCTACAAGGTTCCCACATATCAACATAACACCTCAAAGGTCGTCGAAGCTTCGATTTCCAAGCTTCGAGATCGGGGGTTTTACCGGTAAGAGCAACCGTGCTATCGTCTTTCCGGTTACCAAGATTTAAAACAAAAAGCTTGTCACGGAAAACACGATGCATAGCCTTCAAAGTATCCTCCATAACCACTTTGCCATCTCTTCTCTTGTTTTCAGACTCCACACAACTGCCCCCAACATTAACTATAATCCTGCCGCCTTTTTTCAAACACTTTGTGAGCATATCCCAAGTGTTGGGATCTTGAAGCTCAGGTATTAAACTTCCTCTATAAAACAAATCGACTATGATTCCCGAGAACCCACCTTCTATACTGGCTGTCAAGGCGTTGCCAATGTAGATAAAAAGCCTATCTGGGTATTGCTTTTCGAGCTTTTCAAGCCCGAAAAATTCTCTCCCGGCGGCAATCACCGATGGGTCAAGCTCCCAACCATGAACCACAACATCTGGGTACAACTCGAGGATCAACCGAGCAGTTGAACCCGCTCCGAACCCGAGAATGGCAACGGGTCCGGGGGGTAAAATTGGAGGCAAAGTTGCGAAAACGTCGAAGTAAGTATGGGTCAGGGACTTGAAGAGAAAAGAAATGCTGTGGATGTTTCCAGGTCCGTCAAGGAGGAGGAGTCTAGAACCGGCAAAAGGGTGGTCGGCTTTGCGAGAGACCTCAAGGACGCGAATGTAATTGTGGCGAGATTTGAACTTGGAGAGGATCTTGACGTCTTCTACCGGAATGCCATCTTCATGAGTCTTGGGTTTGGCATTGGAGGGGTTGGCTTGTTGGCATTTGACGATAACTGGATGATTCCAGGGAGGGTAAAGTAAAATTATGGTAGAAAATTTGACGGTTCTTATGCAGGTTCTTTGTGGAATCCGGGAAGGATAAGGTGCAAAAGATTGGATTCGGAGGGAAGAGAGATGATGTAGCAATGGCATTGGAATCTCTTTCTCAGCTTCTCTTCAAAACTTGGAAAATCCGAGGAGTATATTTATTATTTCATGGACATAATATTATGGAATAGTCTCAAGGTGGCTTTGGTAGTTTCCTGACAAGCATCAGCGTAAAACATGTGATGTTTTGACAATTTGTCTAGATATGGACGATCCTCTGCGAGTTACTGAATCCTGATGCGTAACTCAGACGAGTTTCGACTGCTGTGTTCGTGTATCAAATAGACTTACTAATGGATAAAGTCTATGCAACGAATAACAGAAACTTTGGGTATGTTTGGGAGTTTAGGGTGGAATGGAATGGCAATTAATAGAACAGAACGGAATGGAATGACAATTAATGGAATGAAATGGGTCATTTTATTGTTTGGAAATTTAAATAAAATAAGAGGAGGACTCCTTTAACCATTGTTTGGAAGTGATACTAAAAATGAATAGAATGGAATGACCTGTAATATTTTTTTTCCAAAATTACCCTTGTAATAAAATATGCATAGTTTCCATGAAACTATTTTAGTAACCCCAAAACATTTCAAATTGTAGGATGTCCATAATATAATTTTGTCATTTTCCTATATAAGCAATCAACTTTCTTATTCTTTTTCATTAACCCTCATCGCACTGTACTCTTCATTAGGCATTTATTCATACAGAGAATTTTGCATAAATTTGCAAACAGATAAGTTTGAAACCCAAATTAAAGATAGTCCCATGCATGAAAAATGTGGAGAAAAACATTCGTCAATGGAAGAAGTCAGTTGAAGGAGAAACGCAATGGACGTAGTAACATGTAGCCGCGTAGACATTTGCTGAACTGGGGTTATAATTTCATTAATTTTTTGATGGTATTTTTGTCATTAAATTAGGGTATGAAAGGCAAGCCATGTCATTCCATCCCTGACCCTTCCAATTTGGGAGGCCACAAAATATTAGATTTTAGATGGCAAAGGATAACTTTCAAAGTCATTAATTATCATTTCATCTTGTTTCAAAATAGACTCCCAAACAATGGCCTAAGTCATTTGAACCATTTCATTCCACTCCCTTCCATCCCTCCACCCACATCCAAACATACCCAAAATTGTTCGTTCGCTTGTATTTGCTTCTGTTTAAATATCACAAATATGGTGATTCTATTACAACTCAAAACTTTCTAATAACTGGCGGAAAAGAAAGATTGTGCAATCTTGAGTTACTATTTTAATGCTTCCGCAACAGTGGTCGAAATGCCTTTGCAATTGTATGGTCCAAAGCCTGAGCCGTCATGTTAAAGGCCATGATATACAAAGGAACTCGAAGTAGAAGATACCTAGTTCTGCCTATCAGGTATTTAGGTGATCTTCAGTCTTTAACTTTGACATCAATCAGCATCTCCCCTGGATCAAAGTCAGTAATCTTAAATTAGATGAAGGTTTAGAGTATGATATGGCCGAATTGATCTTGAGGTTTTGGTATGCACAACTAAATTAAAAAGAAACAGAGGATGTTAATTATCAAATTTCCTATCAAGTTTGCAGTCACCAAGAAGCAGTACTACAACCAACTGCGGAGAAGCTTGCATAGAAGAAATTAAGATGAGCTTCAATGTCCTTGCAAAGTAGGATCCAGGCATACAATGGGCAGCACAGCAAAATCATCATCATAGGGTGTAATCATTTGAGAAATTAAGAAACAAATTAATTTTACCTCATCTCATCTTTTGCCACAAGATGAGAATCATTAATCAAAGATCTACCGTTGGACCTTTCTTCCTTCTCACCATCTGAGTCATAATCACCATTCCATATTCGACGTTTTGGTTTCCGCTCCATGTCCTCTTCAGCCTATATTGAGTTGATTATTTAAAAAGTTTAGAAATGGAAATGACATGATTTAGTTTAACGACAGTAAAAAATTTCACCAACCTCTTCAGGAACTTCAACAGTGGGTGGTGTCTGTTGAAAAGGTACACTGGGTGCATGAGGTAGTCTAGAAAGTTGCTCTAGCAGTATGGTCCTGTACAAGTTTTATGTAAGAATATTGTCGTTGAAAAGGATACGAGACAATATGAATGTAAACAATATGAAAGCATAGCATTGAACATAGTGGACAGCACACTGGGGAGTAATTCACAAGTGCACTTGCATTTTGCACCAAATTTCTATCCCCCAGAGAGAGAGGGATTCATAACAAGTGCCAATAACACTACTTCCTAACATTTCAAATAAATCAATAACCATTTGAATATGGAAAAGTTAATCTCCTGATCACATTAATGAAAAATAAGTGGAGTGCAACAAGCAACTAAGAAATGAATACAAGATTGTAAATTTACAATCTTGTATTCATTTCTAAACCAAAAGTAGGGTCATCAAGGTATTGCATATCAAGGCAACATTGCAGATTCCTTAATAAGATAAGAGGTTGTGCCACGATCGCAGCAATCCATGGCATAGCTAATCAGATTTCTAAACCAAACATGAAACTAAAGGCTCCAGTTCTTGATCTCAACTATATTTCAATCTTCCAACTGATCATTAATTCACATAAAGACAAAACTGCTTTGACTCTGAATTATTAAGGCTCTTTATGGCCTTATGAGAATAAAAATCTAGCTAATCAGATTTCTAAACCAAACATGAAGCTAAAGGCTCCAGTTCTTGATCTCAACTATATTTCAATCTTCCAACTGATCATTAATTCACATAAAGACAAACTGCTTTGACTCTGAATTATTAAGGCTCTTTATGGCCTTATGAGAATAAAAATCTCCAACTGGATGCTCTAGTCATGTTACATGAACAATCAAGCGTGTAATTTCCTGCTTTTCATTTCAACCCACTTCACAGTCCAAATTCTCAAGAGCAACGGTTTTTACAGAAAATATTTCACATTGTTGAGTTGTATATAGCTAAATAGTGATAAAATAGGAAGGTGCATACAACTATTGATTGTATTTCCTATTCTAGGGTTAGACATGGCGAGTTTATTTGCTTGGAATCAGGTTCGTTGTCCGGACAAATAATGTTGCTAACACATTTTTCAGGACTCAGAAAAAGTTGTCTGCAAAACAAGCCCAATGGCAGGAACTTCTTGCCAAATATGGCTTTGTGTGGGAGCATAAACCGGGGAGGCACAATAACGTGGCAAATGCCTTAAGTGGAAAGAAAGTATTTGCAGTCGTTTATTCAGTCACGAGGGTGAAGTCCAACATGTTGGAGCAAATCAAGGCGGCAGCTCCATTAAACACCATGTACTATAAGTTAATTTCTCAAGTCAAGGAAGGTGTTGTACGCAGGTTTTGGCTCGACGATGATAGGCTTTGATAACTAAAAGTAGTCAAGTATATGTGACGAGCTTTGATGGATTACAGAAACAGTTATGGAGACGCATGAATCGCAATTGGCTGGTCACCTAGGAGTCCAACAGATGCTAGCTCTCCTATCTCGTTCCTACTTTTGGCCGAAGATGGAGAATGACGTGAAATGTTACGTCAAGACATGCCTCGCGTGTCAGTTGGATAAGCTGGAGAGAAGGAAAGAAGCCAGTTTGCTACAACCCTTATCCATCCCTGAGAGACCGTAAATGTCGGTTTTAATGGGTTTCATTAGTGGATTTCCAAAGGTAAACAAAATGACATCAATCATGGTGGTGGTTAACAGATTCTCTAAATATGCGATCTTCGTGCCAACTCCTGTAACTTGTCCCTCGAATGTTGCGACCGAGTTGTTCTCCAAAAACGTGGTTAAGTATTTCGGAGTTCCAGCGGATATTGTGAGCAACTGAGATGTCAGATTTACAGGCCAATTTTGGACGTCCTTTTTTAATCTGATGGATTGCGATTTTAAATTTTCAACAGCGAATCGCCCACAAATAAATGGCCAAATAGAACGAATCAATAGTTTGTTGGAAGAGTACCTACGGCATTATGTAAGTGCAAGTCAACGTAATTAGTTAAGTTTATTTGATACTGCACAGTTTTGCTATAACTTGTATAAATCTTCGATTACGAAGAAAAGTCTCTTTGAGATTGTGTTGGGATAACAATCTCTCACAACACTGAAGATTGCTCAACAAAGGACATGTGGCAGATGTACTGCGGCGCATAAGTTTGCGATGGAGAAGCAAGAATTGTTGGATGAGGCGAGGGACAGTCTTCGAAAAGTTTCTCGACGAATGAAAAAGTAAGTGGATCTTCGGAAGAGACCGTTAGAATTTGACGTGGAATATAAAGTTTTGTTGAAACTAACCCCACAGACTTGAAAGAAGATCTCGAGTAAGCAAGTTCATAAGGGTTTGGTGTTGAAATACGACGAACCGTTTGAAGTGCTACACAAAGTGAGAAACGTGGCATACAAATTGAAGTTGCCCGAGCGATTAAAGATACATCATACTTTTCATGTTAATTTTCTCAAGTCTTACTATAAGGATGCATTAGATTCGAATAGGAGTCAGCTGAAGCGAGCTCCATCGATTGTGAGGAAACAGTTCGAGGATCAACTCCATCGATTGTGAGGAAACAGTTCGAGGATCAAGTGGAAAAGATCCTAGATCACCGAACAATGGGTCAACACAAGGAGAACTGACGGACCAAGTTCTTGATTCAGTGGAAAGGCAAACCTGTCGCGGAAGCTACGTGGGAGAAAGATACGACCTTGTGGCAATTCGAGGGCCAAGTGAATGCCTACCTTCAGACTAATTCAACGAGGGCGTCGAATCCAACTGGTGGGGGTGGTTTGTTAGACCCTTAAACTTTGGAGCACTTCTTAGCGACCTTTTACGATAGGCTTTAGGAGGAAGGTTAGATGGATTCACGCATGAGGGAGGCATGCGAAAATACTAAGGCAAACATAGGCGAGTGAGATCGGACTTGGTACGAATTTTGGTAGAGTTTCGGACCTTGTGAAGATTGACTCGACCCAAGCTAAGTACTTAACGAAGGACTTAGCCCAGCTCGGATGAATGAACCACGACTAGCAGACTTGTTGTAGAAAGCATTGGATCAGGCTAATGTGCTATGTGGGCTTCGGCGAGATCACACTACATCATCAGCGGATAGAGATCGTGGAGAGATCTTAAATGATGTAGCGACAACTGGGAATTAGAGTTGCTATAGAACTAAACATTTGAAGATAGTAGATATCTTCGAGGATAAAGATGTTAGTTTCTTAATCGAATGTAAACTCTATCTTTCTGTTATCTTATCTTGTCAGTTAAAGTCCTATTTAGATGGGGGTGTCATCTCATTAGTCCACGTGATGTAATCTGATAAAGATAAACGTGATCTTAGCACGATCTTAGGCAGTTCAATTTTAGTGGGATTCTGAATGTAACTTGGCTTTCTAACTTAAAGGCCTATATATAGTTCATTCAATCTTTGCTCTTCTCATTTAATCAAAGATAACATTCCTTGTATTTTTTTGAGGAAAAGTATATAAAGGTTGGTTTAACCGTATCTCTATGTTTCCTTGTTGCTTTTGTTTCTTATTGTTTTCGTAGCTTTCTTTGAGTGTGCGAGGTAAACAATTCGAGAGTCGTTGAAGGTTGAGTCTTGCTTAAGCGGATCTAAGTGAGACTGTCGTGAAAAGGGTGTTGGCGATCAACTTTGGTGAAAGTCGAGTCCCAAAGGTAACCTTTGTATCAACTAGTTTACCTACCTTATCTTCCTTAGAATGTGAATCTTGTCAGCTTGGAAAACATTCTTCAAGTTCATTTCCAAAACGTGTCAATAAATAGGCTACATCCCCTTTTGAGTTAGTTCATTCAGACATTTGGGATCCTTGTCGTGTCTCTTCTATTTTGGGATTTCAATATTTTGTTACATTTATTGACAATAATTCTCGTTGCACTTGGTTATTTTTAATGAAAGCTCGTTCAAAATTATTTTCTATTTTTAAATCTTTACGTGCAAAAATCAAGACACAATTTGACACTAATATTCGTGTGTTGAGAAGTGATAATGCTCGTGAATATTTGACCATTCCTTTCACCCAATTCATGTCTTCCCAAGGAATTCTTCATCAAACCTCATGTGCTTATACTCCACAACAAAATGGGATAGTTGAACGTAAGAATAGACATCTCATTGAAACTGCTCGTACCTTGCTTTTACACAATTGGGTTCCATCACAATACTGGGCAGATGTTGTCTTAACTGCATGATTCTTGATTAATCACATGCCTTCGTCTAGTCTACAGAATCAGTTACCCCATTCCATCATATTTCCTGATCAACCATTAGTCTTCCTTCCACCACGAGTCTTTGGCCACATGTTTCGTCCATATCTCTTCCCCTAGTTAAGATAAACTGTCAGCTAAATCCACCAAATGTACTTTTCTAGGTTACTCACGTCTTCAGAAAGGGTATAAGTGTTATTCTCCATCAACACATCAATGTTTGGTTTCTGCTGATGTTACATTCTTTGAATCTTTTCCATTTTACTCGTCATCTCCAACAAATATCACATTTCTCAGTGAGGTCCTTCCAACTCCTTCCGTTACACCTGTTCCTTATGTTGCCCCTCTTTCTAATCCTCTTTTAGAGCCTGTCCAATGGTCACCTCTCACTAAACCCTTTTCTCCTGAGAATGGTACTCTTCCACATCATATCAATGATCTTGATCCTGATGATGAGACCCCTGTAGAGGCTCCTGTTGATTCAGTTCTTGCTCTGGATTCCTCACCTACTGCAGTTCTACCACTTGAAGATCAGTTTCCTATTGCCATCCGCAAAGGTACACGGTCCACTCGCAACCCTCATCCTATTTATAATTTTATTAGTTATCGTTTATCACCTTTTTATGTCTACCCTCTCTTCTGTCTCTGTTCCTTCTAATGTTCATGAGGCACTTAATGATCCCCGATGGCATCAAGCAATGGTTAAAGAAATGACTACTCTACATGCTAATGATACTTGGGAGTTAGTTTCGTTGCCCCCAAGCCATTCCACGGTTGTCATTGGATATATATCGTCAAAGTTGATTAGGATGGTCAAGTTGATTGACTAAAGGCACGTTTGGCAGCTAAAGGGTGCCTGGTTTGGACGGCTTAGTCATGTGTTCAAGAGTTTGACATGATTCGATGTGAGTTTGATCACTCTGTCTTCTATAAATATACGTCATCAAAACAATGCATCTATCTGATTGTCTGTGTGGATGATATTCTCATTACTGGAAGTGATCAAGGTGGGATTGAACAATTGAAGACAACTCTGTTTTGTCATTTTCAGACAAAAGATTTGGGTTTACTCCGATATTTTCTTGGCATAGAAGTTGCTCAGTCCAAATCTGGTATTTTACTCTCTCAAAGAAAGTATGCATTGTATATTCTAGAAGAAATAGGGATGTCAGACTGTAGACCAATAGACTCTCCTATGGATCCTAATTCAAAGCTTTTACTTGATTAGGGGGAGCCACTTGCTGATCCTAGCCACTATCGAAGATTGGTAGGAAAACTTAATTATCTCACCATCACACGAACTGATATTTCTTCCTCGGTTAGTGTTGTTAGTCAATTCCTACAAGCTCCATGTGATAGTCATTGGGATGCAGTTACTCGAATTTTGAGGTATATTAAGGGTGCACCAAGAAAAGGATTACTATATGAAATCTGAGGTCATTCACAAATTATTGGATACTCTAATGCCGATTGGGCAGGTTCTCCATTTGATAGGCGTTCTACTTCAGGCCTGTGCGTTCTTGTTGGAGGGAATCTTGTATCTTGGAAAAGTAAGAAGCAAGATGTTGTTGCCAGGTCGATCGCAGAAGCAAAATATCGTGCAATGGCTCTAGCAACTTGTGAGCTTATTTGGTTGAAGCAATTAGTTCAAGAGTTAAAATTTGCAAAATTGTCACAAATGAAGTTATTGTGTGATAATCAAGTTGCTCTCCATATTGCTTCTAACCCAGTATTTCATGAAAGGACCGAACACATAGAAGTTGATTGTCACTTTATCCGAGAGAAAGTTGTCTAGTTTTATCACTACTAGTCATGTCAGTTCAACCAATCAACTAGCAAATATCTTGTCCAAATCTCTCAAAGGTTCTCGTATTGAATTTATATGTAACAAGCTTGGTGCATATGATTTATATTCTCAAGCTTGAGGGGGAGTGTTGAGTTATATATAGCTGTATAGTGATAAAATAGGAAGGTGTTTACTACTATTGATTGTATTTCCTATTCTAGGGTTAGACATCAACTATATAAACATGTATTTTCAACGTATAGAAAATATGAATAATAGATTTCTCTTAGTATCACGCACATTTAGGGGACTTTACAGTAGCAAATACATGACATAATTCCTCAAACTCACACGGCTGCTTTAACTATGATCAATACCTGTGAAAGTTTCCAAGTAGCCAGCTATACGCATGCATGAATTTTATTCTAACTTCCAAAGAAATTAGATTGACAAACTAGTAATCAATGAGCAGTTAAAACAAGCGAGCTTTCTCTCTATAGCAATCATATTTACTTCATAAGACTTTTCTTTAATAGATCTCCATTCAAAATTTTGAGTCTTCATATGCAACTCAACAATTACTAATCCTGCAGGAACATCAACTTCAGCTATACATAAGAAACAGAATACTGAAAATCACCTAATTTTCTCCATGTCCTTTTTTGCATTTAGGTTCTCCATGTAGCCTGGGTCAACATGAAGAGTGTAATCGGGACCAAAGTACTCATAGTACTCATTGTAAGGCAGTTTATTATCAGGTTCTACTCCAACTGCAACTGCTGCCTGTGACACAGTAACATAAGTACTCGTCACCAGCTATAAGAGAGGTTAGGCTGACAATATACAATGAGGAGGAAGAAAGAGACCTCGTAGCACCAACAACGTGCAACATTCCGGATGGTATAGCCACCACCACCCAAGACCATCAAAGGAACATTGAAAGATCTTAGAAAACGAAGACAATCTGCATGGCCCTTCACAGACAAGTTGAAGCACCCTAACCTATCACCAGACAACGAATCTGCCCCACATTGAAGAACTACTGCGTCAGGTTGGTAGACCTCCATAACTCTTTGGATGATTGGTCGAAATAGACCACGGAAAGTTTCATCATCCAGTCCATCATTCAACGGAATATTCAAAGCATAGTTCTTCCCAGGACCAGCCCCAATGTCTTTAATGTGGCCTGACCCTGGAAAGAATTCTCCATACTTATGAAAAGACACGGTCATAACTCTGTCAGTTGTGTAGAAAGCCTCTTCAACCCCATCTCCATGGTGAACATCAATGTCTACATACAGTACTCTCTGCCCAACAAGAATAAAGTAAATGCGAATCATGCGAAACACTAGCTTCAATAAGCACCAATATAAGCAAAATAGTTAAAACGGCATTACCTTGTGAACCTTGAGCAACTCCAAAATGCCAAGAACAATATCATTAACATAACAAAACCCAGAAGCCTCGCTCTTCTTAGCATGGTGCAATCCACCAGCCCAGTTCAAAGCAATATCAGCATAACCCAGATTGAGTTTAACGGCAGCACCAATAGAGCCACCAGCAGAGGCCTGACAAAACCCAAAAAGTCCATCAAAAACCGGACAATCCTCACCGACGTTGAACTTTCTTAGATTCCTATTGAAGGACGGGTCCAAGACAGAGGTAGGAGTGACAGAGGACAGGAACTGAACGTAGTCCTCAGAGTGAAACCTGCGGATGTCTGTGGCGTCGGCAGGGAAGGGCCGGTTGATCTCCATCCGACGGTGGAGGCCGTAGTGGACGATCAAGTTGTGAGCCATACGGATTCGGTGGGGCTTCATTGGATGGCCTTGTCCGTAGTAGTAGTCGCCGATCGACGGTTCGTAGAAGTAAGTGACTCGTCTTTTGGTGGCGTCTGTTCCCGTCGACGGGAGAGACGCGCCTTCGTGCGCGTCGCCCATGTCTCGCCCTTTTCTCAAAAATCGAAGTGAGCGAACGGTAAGTCAGAACTTGAGTCTGAGAATGGCTAAATCACAGTTTTAGACCCTTTAATAATAACCAACAGGGGCCTGAATATTGAAAGTCTTAAGAGAAAAGGGCCTCCAAAATGTACAAATTAACGTTCTAGCTCTTGATAGAGCCTCTCATGTTACAAGAGATTTCTTCTAAGCCCAAAGTAGATTCGAGGGCTTGAGCCTAAATAATAATGAGAGGTTGGGTTCCTTTTTTTCTTCGTTTAAAAAGAGTCCATCAAATCTAAATAGTTCGAATATAAAAAAATTTGAAATGTTTAATTTTTTTAGTTTAATCTTTAACTTTTCAATTCAAATTATTTTAATAACTCTTGTTATCAAAAACTAATCAATTAATTAATTAATTTGTCAATTTTTGTTAATTAATAAATTCTTATAAACTAAAGATCG
>JANITX010000008.1:51648047-51669656 GCA_027564395.1 Erythroxylum ulei
AAACAAAAAAGTATACACAATTCAACCCCCCTTCTTGTGTGTTGATTATCATTGTATTAATTTGTGATTTACTTCACTTTCATCCTTAAGTGACTTGCCTAAAATGCCCTTTATGCTATACACTCTTAACACTTTAATTTAACTAACCCATGTCATATAGTCTTACTCACATTGACATAATTAATCACTCCAAAAATAATTAATCTATCAAGACCTCAAAATTAATTTAAATCATGGTTAATAAAAAAATTTCAGGGGCCAACAATCTTAACAACTGGAGTAAATGTTTTAAGTATTTATCAACTCCCACAACTTGATGGTTGCCAAAAATCACCAAACGAGCTTTAAATCATTTCATAAAATGGTCTTAATTATATTTTTTAGGGATAACAAATTCAAAATTGTTTAAGCTTTTAAAATTTTTCTAATTCAATGCCCAAGTTTTTAAAATTGCCAATTGAGTGACCAACTTTTTAAAACCTTAATAATTCAATTTAAAAGATTATTTTTGATGATAGGACATGTCTACTAAAGGTCATATGGATATCCACCTATTGATCATATTAACAAAAAAAAACGTTTTGGACTGAATTGTTAAGGTTTTTAAAAGATTAATCACTTAATTGAAAAATGTAAAAATTTGGGCATTAAATTGAAAAATTTTCTATTTTTTTTGGTAATTTAAGTATGGTTATCCCTTTATTTTATGCACCCACTTGTAGCTGAGTGCTTTCTTCCATAAAGGTAAACGTTTCACCACCCACGTCCCATCATCTTCAAGCGCTTGAATTTCATGTTTCATTATGTCCTTAACTTCCTCAGTGACGAATATGGGCTCATGATCTGAATTAATAGCTAGAAGAAAGTTTTGATGTTAGAAAGAAAATTTGTTATAACTCACATAACTTAGGGATGCATCAAAGCAAATGAACTAGTGGAGGGGTTCAAACATATTGTATTAGTGATATAATTATGTAGGAAAATGGACGACTATTTAACTAAATGTTCATTGCCCAGTTGAGACTCGTCATGCTATTCCTCAACGATCTGAATATCCTGAGTTGCCATTTCTTCCTCTTGAGTTCCTTCACCTTCATCACATTCACCCCCTAACTTTAGCATTCACCTTTATCACATTCACCCCCTATCTTTAGCAATCCTATTCTCTTCGTGATCAGTAACATCTCTAACCTTTGCCCTCATATCATCTACATGTGCATTCCTCATATCACTCCAAACTCTCTCAAGATCGTGATCATCTATTCCCTTAGTAAAATCACTTCTTATTTATAAGAGTCTTACTATAGCTGGGATCATCTTAGGCAAATGAAAATTTAGTCTTAAAGAAATCAATATCTTGTGAAACAAAATACTCCCTTTTTTAGATCATATAATTTCCAACCTTTTTTTTGCAAAGATACCCATCAAAGACATAGTTATGGCTTGGACTTATAAATTTAGTCCCTTTCTTGCCCTGATTGTGTGCATAACATAAAAGAACCAAATACCAATAAATGCTCATAAGAGGGCAGCTACCTATTCAAATAATAAAGCCCATCCTTTCATAAGTCTTGTTCATTCGCACCAATCAACATCTTCAAAATACGATCATGTATAATATATCGATTATTATGAATTGGACAATATGGTTTAACTGATCGGTCAACTATGATGCAGAAATTAAATTGTAATTTAATAGAGGAAAATAGAAAACATTTTCAACCTTCAACTTTCCATCAAATATCATTTTCCCTTCCTTAACTGTAGTAGTATATTGCTCATCAGGTAGTCCAATATGACATTCCGACATCAATTCATATAGGCTCTCCAAACTCCCGGGGTCATATGATTTAATACTTCTGCAGCAATGATCCCAGGAATATCTTTATGTTTCTTAGTCATTCTCTTGTGTTAAATTTTGTAAGATTGGACCCAAATAAACTGAACACATATAATCCTAAATAAGGTTCCACCCTAAATTCAATTGGTGATAGAAGGAGTAACTCACTAGGCTTATATACATGCTCAAGGTCATATATTCTTTTCATGTAGAACAAACTCCCACTTATATTTCAACACGTCCCCCTCACATGTGGGTTAATTTAAGGCCCAACATGTGACAGTCTATCGCGTCAAGGTGGTGATGGCTAGCTCAAGAGCAACCTGCTCTGATACCATTTTATAAGATTGATCCCAAATAAATTGTGCACATACAATCTCAAATAAGGTTTCATCCTAAAACCAATTAGTGATAGGAGGAGTTAGGCTTATATGCATGCTCAAGGCCATATATTCTTTCCATATAGGAGAAACTTCCACTTATATTTCAATATATTGCCAGTACTAGGCTTATAATTATTCATTATTTGAAGTCATGTTTGCCGCTAGTCATTATACAGGCATTTGGATGTACTATACTACCTTGTTATCGACCTACACTATTACGAGGATGTTGTTGATGTTGTTGTCCTCTCCCATAATCTTCAACTCTTCCTTTTCCTCGAGTATGGTCCTCCCACCAGTCGAGATACCCTATTAGTTGAACAATTTGCAACATCGTGACCCGCTTAGTTGCAATTTGAGCAAACAAATGTTTTGTCCTTCACCTCACCACATCCCTTCATCTTAATGCCAACTTAAACAAGAAGTCCCATTGGCTTCCCTTATTCTTCTTTAGTGTGGTTGATGATCCACATCCTTTCCTCTTGAACCAAGGTCACCTTGTTCATCGTAAGTAATAGATCCATAGTAAGCAAGTTGGATCCATAGCTAGTAAGCAAGTTGGATCGAAAGGTGCCATAGGTCACATCGTCCAACCTTATAAAAACTTGATACATTCTTTTCTCTTCCTAGGGTTTCTATAATTGTGCTCCAATATCACACTAACATCCTGCACACCTATATATAGGAATTTGCTTATAATTCACTAACTCCTCCTGTAGGGCTTTCATCTTACCATAGTAAGCAACTATAGACAAGCCACAATACTTACACTCGGCCAAATCAAATTTTAATTGATGAGTCTAAGGTCCGTTCATAATGAAAAATCGTTTTTTGATATCTTGACAAAGGTCTTTTGTGTTTTCCATATACGATATGTTTAAACGCAAATTAGGTTCAATAATATTTAGAAACCATGACACCAACATGGATAAAACGATCCACTAATCCTTCAACTTGGAGGACTCTTCTTTTGGCTGTTCAATGGTTCCATTTATGAAACTATTTTCTTCAAACACACAATGGAG
The DNA here is from genome assembly GCA_027564395.1 of Erythroxylum ulei. NCBI lineage: Eukaryota > Viridiplantae > Streptophyta > Magnoliopsida > Malpighiales > Erythroxylaceae > Erythroxylum > Erythroxylum ulei. The sequence goes on from JANITX010000008.1 coordinate 51,651,296, forward strand.
TTCTTTCAGCATGAAACCATTCCTCATAGTTCTCCCCTCATAATTATACTTATACGATCACAATCCTAAGATTGTCATTTTAATTCAAATCATAAGTAGAGTTCATCTTCTTAAAAAAAAAATCTTTTGTTGTTCTTGGTTGCTTGCCATGGTTGATGCTATACAAGGTCTTTGGGTAAATTTAAAATCTTCCTCTACCATTAGAAATAATAAAAAAAATATTGAAAGCTTTTTAAAATTATTTTTCTGGAAATTACATTAAAATAATGATTGTGATTTCTATTATTATAAAACAAAAGATAATTGACAGTTGAATTAGAGACCCATTTGCACAAAGTCGAGAACTTAGGTAAGATTGTGGTTAAAAAAAAGCATGTTGTTGGTAGGGAAATTATGTAAGAGAGAAAATATTGAAATTCATTCTTTTTTTTTAAATATTGGGACAACCAGACCCTTTCCTAATGTTTTATAAATCTGGGTAAAATTTTAAAAAAACTTATTTTAACTTTTTTTGTTATTTATAAATTTCAAAAATAGACCCTCGTAAAGAATAAAACAAAGCAAAATAGAGATAGGTTAAGAATAGGCCTGATCCTTACGCCCTTATCCAAGGGACAACCAAAAGGTGAGACCCAAAGGAGAATGAGCTAATCATTTAGGGGAGGGACATAAATGGTCTTCAGATGCTTTACTTTCACTATCATTTTGTGATCATCATCTCTTGAAAAGGAAGTCTCGTCGTTGGATGACTAAGACAACAAGGAAAAGCACTGTGCCTTTAACAGGCAAACGTATACAATACCTGTAAGTTTTAGTATTACAGTTTGGGAGTTTTAAGGTACTGTTCGTGAGTGAATTTATTCTTCACTGGACTTCATACATATGCCTATGAAGCGTCCCATCAAACGTAGTGTGTATTATGTCAGTCCACTTCACGAATTCACGAAGTATTACAGATACAATTCGTTCTACCGTACGATCTTTAAATCAAAGTGAAGCATAAGATACACAGATTAATTGGATTTTAAGGGTTAATTATTTTTAATGTGAAGAGTTTGACTTTTTGGATTAACCAATTGACACGAATTAAAGTGCATGCAGTGGCGTATACATCTTACTCTCGTTAAAGCGGACATTGGACATTTATGGATATGATGATGGATTAGATATGTTTCTTGATTGCCCAACAACAGCCTAGTTGTGCGGACACGACTTAATTAAGAGGCCATTCCAACCACTGTACTTCTCACGCTAACCCTCCAATTTAATGGCAATTCAACTATACCTCTACCGACATGAGTGACCTCAAGAGTCAAGATGAAGGTCACCCTTATGCATATTTTCTTCATCTCCGAGAAGCTCTTAAATGCACAATCACTTGTTCTAAATAAATTACTTAAATAATTAACAATTAAATTTAAATAACATGAATTTATCTTCTAACAATTAGAAATACTTCATGAATCCTTATCAAATTTTGAATTAAAAAAATTCTAGCACTTGATTATATCTAAAAAGTTCATTAAAAAATCATGTGGGATTACAAATTGATATGTACATGTCAATAAAATTTTAAAATTAGTCTTTTTATTAAATGAGGCTAAGGTTATATATTAGTGGCTTTTTACGAAATTTTTTTCTTTCAACTCTTGAGAAATTACAATAATTTATAAATACAAATAAACAAGCGAAATAAATATTTAATATCACTTTAACCCAAAGCTTTTATATAATAACATAATCTAATTTAATATCACTTTAACCCCAAGCTTTTATATAATAACATAATCTAATTTTCAAAAATATTTAAAATGTTAGTTATATTATGATTTTTATTAAAATAATTTAATAGAATTTTTTTATTTTCGTTAAAGTATTTTAAAAACAAATAAATTATTAAAAGGAATTACACCATCTAATATTTTCAAATCCCTCGTTTTTAATTTGCTTAAATTTTCTAGAAAAAGTATATTATTACTTTTTTTTTCCCACGAGGTGTCTTAGAAGGGTTTCAATTATGAGAAAATACCTTTAAGTCATTTACACCCAGATTAATCCCCGCTCAAGCCGGATAAATCCTTTGCGAGAGGCCAAGCTCTGGCCACAAGTTTTAAACAACTACATATATAAAGACAGTTCAAACCCACGACCTCACTTTAAGTAAAAAAAAAACCCTTACCAATTGGCCAACACCTTCGATTATATTATTACTTTGGTATATATCAGAAATTGCCAAGTCTAATATCGTCAGCTTGACGTGGTTAAATTTCCAAGTACGATCTTTCGCTTGCTTCTACTCTTTTTGATGTCGACTGATACTGAAACTTAATATAAAACCTCTCAGGGTCCCATTAAGCGTCATCCGACGTCAGATTTTCGTCCAGATCCCATTGCATTCGCACCATATTCCCGACATAGCAAATATGGGTTTAATTTGCTGTTTGATTCTTGAAGAAGATAACTATAAGAAGTATAATAAATCATTACAAGTCCCGACTCCATACAAATTTATGTCCATATATATTAAAATCATATGATAACATATACATGTATATGCTGCCATGGTCATGGTCAAGCTCCTTTTTCAATTTCTTAAACACGAACTATTTTGCCAATTATTATATATACATTTAAAATTCATTCTTTATTATTTATGAATATCATATATGTAAAAAGTCTGTTAAATAACTATTTCATCACAATAGTTTAAGTTGTTGTGTACGTGAGACCAACTTAATTGGTTTTATATATTCACTAACAAAACTCCTCAAGTGAAAGCCCTTTAAGCTTAAAACTTGCACAAGTTTACTCTATCGTGTGTTAAATAATAGGTGAATAGTAGAATTTAAACTCACGACCACTTGGTCACAAAAGTTCTGATAATATATTAAATGACCATTTTATCACAATAACTTAAGTTATTGTGTGAGACCAACTTAATTAGTTTTATATATTTACTAGCAAAGTCTAGGTAAAAAGGGTATATATTTTGTAAAGGTGACCGATTTGTTCTATCTTAGTTTGCAACTTAAAATAAGAAAAATGAAGCAAATAACTAAAATCTTGTTCCCCAAGGAAAATGGTGGAATGTTTCTTACGGTTGTTATGTTTGAAGTGTGAAACTATAACTTGGAACTTGCTAATCTTTGTGTTAAGATGCATTTGGTTGGTTTGAAAGTCACTGATCAAGTTGAAAAGAAAACCATAAAATGGTTTGGTATTGTCTAGTCTGCTTTTCATTACTTTTTGACTATTTATACCATCACAAAAGTCTTGAAAAGACCGTAAGGACTATTTGTATTTGAAAATAGAACGTGTGTTTGCGTAACGTCTACTAAAACAACTGAAAATGCCATGGAATTTCTCATCTAAAGAGCACAACAAAGCTCAATGTTTGGCCATAAAAAACAGGGAATTGGCATTAGTCTCTCTACTAGTTTGGAGTTGCAATGATATAAACGTGGGCGTCAACTTCTTGTACGTCGTGTGAATACATTTTTTGAAACATTTTCAGCTGTTTTCGCAGATGGAGATAGATTTTTCAGAGTTTAGAAGAGCAAAATCCAAATCCAAGTATAGTATTGTTGTTGAATTCTATCATAGTGAAGTAAATGAAGACATCTATAATAGTCCTGCTATTTCGGAATAATATGCTAGATAGATTCAACTGAGTAAAATGTTTGAATTAGATCATGCTATTTTAAAATTCAATAGTCCAAGGAATTGATTTGCTTTTGGATACACTTTTGTTTACCCTGTTCTTCTTCTTAACAAACTTTTAGCATGAAGCTTGAAGAAAAAATATACTAAATGAGTTCAACTGAGTTAAATGTTTGAATTAGATCCTGCTATTTTAAAATTCAATAGTCCAAGGAATTGATTTGCTTGTGAATACACTTTTGTTTGCTCTACTCTTCTTTTTCAGACACTTTTGGCACAAAGCTCGAAGAAAAAATATGCTAGACGGGCTTAATTGGGTAAAATGTTTGAATTAAATCGTGCTACTTTAAAATTCAATAGTCCAAGGGATTGATTTGCTTTTGGATACGCTTTTGTTTGCTCTGATCTTCTTCTTCAGACACAGAATTCGAACCTTATTAAGAGATATTTTAATTTATATTAATCTAGATTTAGATACTAGAGTAAAATTTGACAAGTAGTATGGTACAACAATGACACAATTAATATATTTTGTGGTTGTGATGGACTAGGGTGAAAATATCCATTTTGATATATTTGCCAAATGGGTTACTTAACTTTGGTCATGATTAATATACTTTGTAAATGTAATTGTTAATATATGATTAGTTAAAGATAAAAATATGTTATTTCTATTAATACCAGTTAAATTGGTTTCATTAATTGCTTCTTGACCTTTATTTAATTAGTTATTTATGATTACTTTGTCAAATAGACATATTTGGTTTAGATGTTATTTTGAGCATTGGTGGTTGGATTCCAATTGTAACTCCGCAATTCAACTATTATACTTTATAATTGTGATAAGATGATAGTGAAAATGTGTTTTACCTATTAATATTAGTTAAATCAAATTTCTCGCTTAATTTTATGTTAATGGCTTGTTAAAATTATTTATTTGAAGTATGTAATTATTGTACATACTCCGTAGTTTATCTATTCTCTGTCTAATGACAATAATCGCGTATTCTTTTTTCAAAAAAGATAATAATATAAATTAATTAATGATTATCGAAGGTTTAAGTAATCTATTCAGAACTTAATTAATTATAAGATAAATGCTTTTTGATATGCAAAGTCAAAGTTAAACAATAATTTTGTTTTATTGAAGTTGGTTTGATTTCATTTACGTTTTTTACGATTTTATTTTTGATTTTTAGCAAAAAAAAAAGGTTAGATTGTTAATATTAATATAGTTATATTTTTATTACTAATAATAGTTAAATATTAAATAAAATTTAGAGATAAATAAATTAAGTAAATAATTTTATTTTAATCTCTTTTGCAGCGAAAAGTGCACACTTGTAAAAACAAAATAGGTTAATATTTATTTCTTTGTATTTTAATAAGTGAAACTAACCTCATTGTCTAGAATTAAGAATCTAAAATTTAAAATTATTCCATAATTAAATATTTTAAAATTTTAAATCCTATTTAGTTTAAAAATAAAGTTAATATTCATTTATTTATTAAATTATAATAGTTATAATTTTTAAGTAATTAATGTAAATAATTAAATAGAGTTAATGGTAAATCAGAAGATGAAAACATAAAATAATTACTAATTTTATGATTTTCATATTCAAAAAATTTGAAAAATAAAAATAAAAACCACAAACTCAACTAAATAAAATTAGTTTTAAATTAAAAACAAAGAAGCTCTTAACTTATGTAACACCAAATTCATGTAACAGTAGTATTTTGATCACCCTCGTAAGAATGAAAACTTGCCATTTATGGTTCAAAGTTTTATAACATTTAAAAATAGAATGTTGGGGGTTCCAAATATACAAAGTACATGGAGCCCACATTAAATGATACCATAGTGTCGGCTATACTTATTGTCTCATATTTCTAAATCATTAAGTTACAAACATATCCCATTTATGGTTTTCCCTTCCCACAAAGTACCTGGCAAGCAAAGGGTAATAAAAAGCAAGCCTATAAGGATGGAAACTTCCTATAAGAATTAAGAACCTATCCTAGTGAAGAAAAATAGAAATGTCTGAAAGACTTGTTGTCAACTCAGATACGATCTTCCTATCTAGTCACCTCATTCCTCCCAATCCCAAACGATGTTGACTGATCATAATATTATTTTCCTCCCTTTTTTTTAAAATCAATTTTCATTAAAATTTAAATACATTACTATTATCATAAAATCACCATTATTTAAATTAAACTCGTCAGTTAATGCAATAAAATAATGGCTTTTTCAATTGAAAATTTATAAAAATGTCCACATTAAAAGTTAAAATAATTATTTTAATGTTAAAGACTTATTTGATTTTTTAGGAATAAATCCATTTTATCTTTTTTGTCATGTGAAATTAAGATTGAAATGAGGATAGTTAAACTTTTGCTTATGTTTTTTAGTTATAGTTTTTTCTTCTTCTTATTACTACTCATCATAATTACATATTAGATAAAGTTTAAAGATAAATTATTTTTAGTTAATTAATTTTATTTTGATCTCTTATATAATATTTATTAATAAATTATCAATTATTTTATTTTATTAAAATAAATAATTACAAATTAATATTTATTTTAAATATATTCTAATTATTAAATCAAAATTTACTATAAAAAAATATATATTTGAAGATATTTTAAATTTAGTTATATTTACCAATAATTATTAAATTAATTTTAAATAAAATTAAGCAATTTATAATTAATTAATATTAAATTAAGTTATTCATAATTTTTATTGATAATTAGTATATTAAACAATTAAATAATATATATTTAGTTGATAGTAAATCAGAAAAATAAAAATTATTTTTGTTATTCTGGTAAATTTTGACCAAAATTTAAAACCCAAATGAATAATTTGTATTAAAATAAAAATAAAAATACAATTAAATGAAAGCAAACAAACCCTCCTAAAAGTGTAAAGACATCAATTAAAATTAAGACTCTCTATCTCCTTCTTTAACTAAATAGGTTTGTCTTCTTTAAATGTTTAGGTTCGTGTTTGAATCTAGCTGTCAATTTAAAGAATATTGGTAAGAAGATGAGGATAAACGTTTAAGGTTAAAATGAGTATGTGCAGTATCAGTTACGCTTACAGGGCTCGATTTAATGTGGAAGTACAGTCCAGGAATAATGAAGTATTATGGTTATAAGACATAAACAAGCAACTGTGTTCTTACTCGTAAGTACAGATTTATAAAGTTGCTCTCGTTTAATACAACTTTACAACCAAAATTTCTAGAGTTAGAGATATCTTCAAAACCAATCCAGTCCTATGCAAAAGCAGTACCAGATTTGCGTAAAACCCACTTGATTGCTTCACCTTCCTCACCCCTTCTCTCTCATCTCTCTCTCTAGCTTGATTCCTAAGTATGGTTTAGTCCTCTTCTCTTGATCGTGTTTCTACTATGTACACACTTGTTGTTTCTATATAGCTTTCCGTGTTCATATCAGTCTTCTCCGTAGTGGGCTGTTCAAGTTTGAATTCATAGCAGTCTCTGCTCACTGTAATAGTTGAAAGAAAATGGGACGACACTCATGCTGTGTGAAGCAGAAACTAAGGAAAGGTCTATGGTCCCCTGAAGAAGATGAAAAGCTTTACAATTACATAACTAGATTTGGGGTTGGTTGCTGGAGTGCTGTTCCTAAGTTAGCTGGTATAGTTTAACTTTAGTAGCAAATTGGCATTCTCTAATTTCTTTCCTGGGATAATAAAGTTTCAATCTTCAGTATTGAAAGGCGTTGATCACGTTGCTGTTGTTTGATTCTTGCAGGTTTACAAAGGTGTGGAAAGAGTTGCAGGTTGAGATGGATAAATTACTTGAGACCTGACCTGAAGAGAGGAATGTTTTCCCAACAAGAGGAAGATCATATAATCAGTCTTCATCAAGTTTTGGGTAACAGGTAAAATTTCGATTTCAACCGGACAATTCTTGCGCACTAAAAATTTAAATAGTTGATTAAACATCTTTTGAAACTTGAACCGCAGGTGGGCTCAAATTGCATCACAATTGCCAGGAAGAACAGATAATGAGATTAAGAACTTCTGGAACTCAAGTTTGAAGAAGAAACTAATGAAGTATGGTATCGACCCAACAACCCACAAGCCCCTGAACCAAGTAGAAGTGAAAAAAGAACACAACTCTACAGACGACGAATCTTTGAAACTACCACAATCAAAAGGATTGCCATTCATATCAAGTTTCCCGGAGATAGAACCTGCATATTTTGGTGACGACACAAATTGCTATAGGAGTGGATTATCAGAAGTACCAAAAGACCAATTCATAACTGGACAAGCTTGCGATCCTTTGTCTTACTTTGAATTGCCAACCGGTTTAGACCCTGTTGGATTACATCCGAGTTTTTCAAGTCAGGCAACTCTTACATCTTTTGATCAAAGTCAAATTGAAACAAGTTCGAACTTTGCATTTACTTCAATACCAAGCTTAACAAGTTCTCATCATGGGAATATAAGCGGGACAGATTTCTCAAAAAACTCGGCTTCCAGGATGAGTTCTATGTTCTTAAATGATGCAAAGGAAAGCTCCAGTAACAGCTCAAACATCAGCAATTACACAGGATATCAGATGAACAATATCTTGGAGAATGTTTTTTCGTCGGATGCCAACAAGTTAGAGTCGATATTTCAGTTTCATGTCAATGGGATCAAGACCGAAGAATGGAAGCCAACTTCATGGCATGAAGGACAGCTTCAAATTGACAATACAACAGTTTTTAACAGCTATCAGTTGACATCGCTATCAGGAGATCCAACAGCAGAAAATCTTAATGTCTTCCATCAGATATGAACTGTAACATTCATTCTTTCACCATTTTCTCTTGAGCTTTCTCATTATCCAATCACAAACTAGATGCTGGTAGTACGGAAATGTTTGACGGTCTTTTTTACCCTTTTCTATCTACAAGACTCAGAAAGAAAAAAGAGACGCTAAAGTACTGATCTTTAATTCCTTGAGTTTTAATTGTACTGTTCTTTTTACTTCCATTTTCTGGTTTTTTATTTTGTTGTCTCGTACTTGTTTCATGTGATGATGATATGATGTAATCACTACAGTTTCAAGAGTTAAAATAATTCTTGTTGCCTGAATTGACCATCTCTCAGAAATTTGCAACTAAGTATCATTTTCATTAGTTGTCATATATGTCCTGACACAACTTTTCCTGCTCAAGTTAACGAAGAACCATTCATTGGTAGGGAACAAGGAAAAAAGTACACAGAAAACCTACAGAATTTCAGTCTTTTCTGGTTTAACCATTTTGCAAGAGTCAGACCCAGAAGAATACTTTATACAGAAACATTATTAGTTTAAATATAATGAACTGAACAGATGGGAGTGGGGTAGGGTTTTCATTTCTAAAATTTTTATTTTGGGTGGCAAAGACTGAGAGTAAGAGTAATTAACAAGATTATCTTAGGACCAGTAGTCATATCCAAGATACCTATTTCCTGCCAGATGAAATTATACATATAGCTGCTATTTCCAGGACCCTCCATGCATTGAGTGAGTCCCTCCCAGAAGCCTAAAATCGACTGCCTGGCTGTTATGTCCCCAGCTGAATCTCCATTATTGGAGTGAGAGAGAGAAAGGGAGAGGTAAGGTCAAGCACCCCAACTACAACTAACAGTAAAAGCCTCAACAGGGTTCAATCATCTTTGGTTCTCGTGCTTTTGTGGATGTGATGAAGAGAACTCCAGCTATCACCTCCAGAACCCCTCAGGAGTCAGGCTCCATATTATTTTGTCATTAACAATAAGAAAAAAGAAAGATGCTTGTTCTTCATGAAATTTTCATGCCTCTAATTATGCCTATATCTCCACGTATCAGAATCTGCAGTTAATCTTTTGTACGTTAAGAACATGTATATGTGCAAAGAAGATATCTAAACAATAAAAAAGCATAATATTCAGGAAGCACAACAAGCGGTATAATTATATTTTATATCGAGGAAATTTCGGTTGGTCAAGATTTATAATGAGAAACCTTTTTGTAAGATATACTGACACAAAACAAGTCTACGTTAGAAAGCTAGGAAAAATGAGCTTGGGACCAACTTAGGTGCTGTAACTGATCGTAATGTATTTTCTTTTCAACAGAACTGGAGCCAATCTTTTCAAAGTTCAAACAATCAGACATCTGAAATTCAACAGATGTGGTCCTAAATTGCTTGGTACTAGAACAATACCTTGAGGGTCACTATCAGGATTGGTTAAGGAGGCATATTTTGTCTGAAAGTCACCTGGCCATTAATTGTGTTCTATACCTATCAAAACCCATTTTCAATCTTGTACTGGACGTAGCTAACTGTACATTATGCTTACGGATTGAAAGTTGACATGGCAATTCAACTGCCATTTGCACTAGTCTTGTCTAATTAAAAACTAATAAATTAAATTTAACTTAATTAAATATATATTAAATTCCAATAATCTAGTAAAATTAAACTAATGATCTTTGATCCTATACTTTCTTTTTATACTGATCGTGTGCAAGATAGACACGGAAGGTAATGCCGACAATTATATATAAAACTAAACATTTAAAACACGTTTTTAGTGAAATGGAAAGGATAGAGTAGAAGGTAGAGCTGAAGGCAGTGAAATCGAAGAAGTACAAAGTTAACAAATGACCCTTTTTCTAGTGTCTGATGATGAATTATAGGTGCTTCTTTTCATGGTCAAATAACGGTATCCGACAGTATGCTTCATCCAATGATAGCTCATTGAAAAATCCATCAAAAGAACATTTCAGTGCACCTTACCGACAAGACGGCAGGTTTTATTATGTGTTATTTAACCAAGATGTCAAAGTCAACACCATGAGTATTGTTCATGAATCTAGTAATTATAACTCAAGGTTATGATGAAGATGAAATCAATGGATGAGAATCTGCTTTATGTCGGCAATCAATGGAAATCCTGAGGCAAAATCCTGAAAGCAGTATCCGAGAGGGAAAAAGGGTTCACTTTGACTAGAGCTTCGCATAAATCGCGAGATAAAAATATTGGAAACAATCTCGAACGAGAAAAAGGGTTAGCTTCACATTCTTTTACGTGGAAATTCAGTTCAGGCTCACTTGGATTCATTATGCATGCCGGTGGATCGGCTTCGCCACCAAGAAAAGAGAAAAAAAAGAAAGGTTATGGTAAAGGGAAGGAAGTAGATGTCAAGCACTCATGGTTTTGGTAATCTAATTTGACATTGTAAAATGGTGATGAGGATTTGAAATTCATGCGATTTGTATCTTCTTCTTTTTTTTTGTAATGGTTGAATTTGTAGTTGCAATTTATAATTATTAAGTCAATAAATCAAAATTAAGTTTTGAGTTTACATCATTAGATATTAATGATTTCAAAGTATATCTTAAAATAAAAATTTGTAAATATAATCTTTCAAATATTAGAATCAGGTATGTAATAATTCATAAATTATGTATTTTAAAAATATTAATTGACCAACTGATAATTTAGAATTAAGTGACAAACAATATTAATAAATTCAACATTCACTTTTGATTAATCATATTTAAAAATCTTTTAATTGACTTGCAATACCGAGATTCCAAACCTCAAACTTCCAAACGTGGAAGGTTATTAAGAGGGCTACTGCAATTGAATACAAAACTTCAGATTAAACCAAGTCTCTAATCATACAAGATCAACCCAAACTTATGGTGAAAGCAAGGTGATTTTCGGACAGCAATATAAAGATCAAAATCAGCTAGTTTCTTGGCAATTTGGTGAAGGATTTAGGTGTGGTTTTCATGCAGAACTTTAGCTAGGGTTAAGACCAAAATATAGAGAAGAGTTGGAGCAATTTCGGTGGAGAAAGGTGAGGGAAACGATAGAAACTTTGCTGCTAGAATTTGCTCTATCATCATACTAGGTGTCAACTTATAAACTCATCATATGTCTTAAGGCATGCTAGCCATTTGTTCAACAATTATGCTGCCACTAATCCACTCATTATGCTGCCATTTGTCACCCTTTAATCAGTCCACATGTCACTCAAAGATTGGCCCACTTGTCATTTAATTACTAGTTCACCTGTCACATATTTAACTATGCCAAATGTCACTCAATTATAAACTAAATTATCCAAAATTTTCATGTATAAATTTATCCTACCACTTAACATTTGTCCTAGTCCAAATGTATATTTTAATCTATCAATTTTTCAATCCATAACATTTAATTCCAAATTTTCTAATTGAAACCTAATCATATCAAAATTCAAGACATATCAAATCACAATTCACCTCATTTTCACTTAACATTTTTCATACCCCAGGATATGTCAATTGAGTGTCATTTGTCTAATTCACAATTCATGTGTGTATGCTCATATCATACCTTTGAATATAATTATAATAATAATGACACAACTATACTAATGTCGCTCTACATGCTGACACTCATATAACTCATTAGTCTAACTCTTTAAATATCTCAATCATTTGAGAGACGAGATGCTACAATTCTTCCCCTCTTGCTGGGAACCTTCAAACTTTCCTTATATTGCTCTATGAGTTGAGTTTTGGTACGTCTAATTTCGATCATGATAAATGTAGTTGTAAATATCGTGAATAGTGGGTTGTAATATTTATAAAACTGGACCAGAAGTTAAACCTGTAAGATATGATGTTTAAAGCTTGAAAGGTTCAACTTATATTACACTGTCATAAGATATGCAAAAGTTTGAATAAAATTAAAAAATTTGAAATATAATTGAAAGTGATTGTATTTATCCATCGAAGAATTTAAAGTTAGATTTTAATTGATGTATTTTAGTTTATAAGAAGTTATTAATTTACGAAAATTAACTGATTCATTAATAAAGTGATCAGTTTTTATCAAGAGTTATTAAAGTAAATCGAACGGGAAAGTTAAAAACTAAACAAAAAAAAGATGGTTCAAGATGGTTGGATCGATTGAATGAATTGAATTTTTTAGTTATTAAATAATCGTATATGATCCATTTTTAGTGATTTAATTCGATTCAATCTAATTTAATTTCAAAATTATCTAATAATTGCAGATCACATTTACTTCAAAAAATTTAGTAATTATTGTATCATAATAATAATGCCATCTTCATTTCTCAACAGATAAAGGTAGTCCTTTATATTTCTATCTTGTTGATACACAAGATTTTGTATTTCATAATATGCAGTTATTTCAGGGACAAAGGTCGAAGGGCCTAGTGTGCTTCGCGAGAATATTAAGGTTACAGCTTCTGGGAGTTTGCTTGGACAAGAATTATTGTCGGAGACAACTATGTGTGCTTATTGTCCTTTTCGGTGACGTGAAAACGAATCGAGTTTCAATTGAAGAAGTTGGCTACTAATTATAGTTTTTAACTACAAGGCTTGCTGATGTATCTAAACTATATATCTTAAAAGGAAATGCTACCGATCGAGGCCAGCCTGCAAATCATAGATTTTTCCATCAGAAATTTGCCAGCAATAATTACCATCTTCGATTTTCAGTTTGATCAAAATTGTATTCTGCTGATTGACAACTATCTCACGCCTTTGGCTGCTAAAACTCTCTTTTCATGTTTGACTTTACTCAAAATGAGATGGAGGAGTTCCAAAACGCGGCAATGACCTTAAGCATGAAAGAGCTAGCAACCCCAAACTAAACTTGTTCCTTAAGTTCAAACCTTTCTTTTAGCTTCTCATCAAAGACAAGTAATTAGTAACGGATATAAGGGTCAAAGCTAAGTGTTCTCCTGCCTCTACGGTTGTCTGGTTTGCAATTCTGGATGAGAAAGAAACTTCTAATTCCATGATTCATGATTGTTTCTTCCACATACAGCTTCAGGAAATCACTTTTCAGGCTTTTCCTACTTTACTATACTTAGATCGATGAAGTTAGGTGAAACAAGAATTTGTATGTTATATACGCTAGTGGCATTGTTAGTCAACTTCTTGCAATTGAAACACATTAGATGACAATTGATGGAAGCTTCATAGAGACAACAAAAGTTTATTATTGTTTATTCAGTTGGTTTATAAAAATAATGAAAAAGAATTCCAAATTAGTCTAATCCCAAGAACCTAACGAGGCCACCGGCTTCATGGGCTTCTCTATTTTCAGCTTAGTCCAGTGGTTTCATGGGTTCCAGGCTTTGATTGACCTCTATTGGTATTTAAGATTTGCCATTTCAATTTGTTTATTTTTCTTTACATTTTTTTTGAAGAATATGTTATTCAAAATCTTGATTAGTTCATTTAAGTATGTTTTAATCAATTTAATTTTATTCAAAATATTTGGTATATTTTACTCTAATTTTAACTTAAAGGGGTGTTAAAAGACCGTACTTTTGCTTTGTTATTGTGATTACTTGGTTATGTATCATGGTTCATAGTGTGTGTAGTTTAAGATTCTGCCGTAAAGTTTCCGAGACAAGTTGCGAAATTCATAAAAATATACAGACAAATCAGTATACAAGCCTTCCTTCTGATCACATCTTTGTTATCCTTATTCATCTGGTTGAACGCTCTGATCATGTCTGGTACACTAGTTGATGAGAGAGGTCTTTTATAGTACGGAACTTGACGATATAAAATGCACCAAAGGTCTTTTATATTACGGAACTTGAGGATATAAAATGCACCAAAGGTCTTTTATATTACGGAACTTGAGGATATAAAATGCACCAAATTCTATCTGATCTGACATGAAGTGGACTGTGATCATAGCGCAACCACAACCTGTTTGGTGGGCCTCATTCTCACGTTTTCAAAGTATGGTCTCTTCCGGATCTTGCTAGGCTGGCCACATGTGCTAGGTCCTTTCTTTTTTAATTCTTGTACCACAGAACATAAGAAGAACAAAACATCCTACTGATTCCAGCACATAAAAGGACCAACATTCTACCCTGTATAGGTTCATTTATTGATGTTATACAAGTTCATAAATGCCGAAAGGTTTTGTCCATGCGACCACCAGGTTCAGATGACTCAGCAGAACAAAACCTGTTAAAACCAATTGCAAGAACACTCAGAGGTGTATCACATGTCTGCGGCTGAAACCATCTCATTATCAGCAAAGAATTCCATTATATCAAATCTTACATATATTACAACCACATTCACTATCGATTAAATTATGTACCAGTCAAGATGATGAACTTTCACTATGGTCAAAATGTCTGTCTATGAGGAAGAGCTCCAGCCTGGTAAAGAGTGAGATGGTGTATGGCATTCATGAACAAATCCTTCAACTCTGGATGTTGAGTTACCACATGACGAGCTGCCCCCTCCAGCGCATTCAAAGCCCGGGCTTGCTCAAGAGCCTTACTGTTGCCAGCATTCAGGGCAAGGTAACAGAGCAAGATCAGTCCTTGCATTTGAGAATGATCACCAGCTCGAAGTAATCTCATCAAATGTTTAACTCCACCAAACTCAATAACCGCTTTCGAATGCTCTGAACAATTGAAATTCTCTGGACAGACAAATTTCCCCAAGGCAATGGCAGCTTCTGTTGCCACATCCACATTCCTGTTACCAAGTTGGGAAACCAAAGGCTGAATTATCCGAGTTTCCCTAGCAGGAAAAGTTCGAGCCAAGCATCCCATAGATACTATAGAAGGAATCTGCAACTCGGGAAGACTTTCTTCTTGAACCAGTCGCAAAAGTTGATCCAGAACTGCCTTTGCGGCGGGTAAATTAGTCTTAAATGCAGCACGTCTAAGATCTACATTATCCTCTGCCACCAAGGTAATCTCCATAACAGCCATTAAACAATTAAACTGCAAATCCCCCTTTTCCTTCTCAATTATCTTAGCCAAACAAAGCAAGCCTCTTGTTTCGGTAATCTTCCGGCTATTCAACAAATTACCTTTTGACAACTTCCATAATGCCTCCGCACAACAAACGCTAAGCTTGTGGCGCTCCTCAGGAGTCTCCATCTCTCTCTCTTTCCTATAATGTGAACTCCCATGACTACTACTATCAGAATGACTATTGTTGCTTCCATAATTCTTATAAGCTAACTCTTTATTCAACTCAACAATCGAATGAATACTTGTTTTACCAGAATGATTATTGCCAACATCAAAAACTAAGTCAGCACATAACGATGACACCAATGGCCTAGTAACGTTCTCCCTCGCAAACTCCTCCTGGGCAACTGGATCCAATTCAGCCATTCTTGACACCAATTTAGCCACCTGAACTTGCACTTTCACAGGAGAATCCCCCAAAACCCCAACAATCATTGGAACCCCATGAGCATCCACAATCAACCTAACTCTCTCCTGGCCATTACCTAAGATATAAAGTGCAGTTGCAGCCGCAATTTGTGCGTCCGGAGAAGCACCCTCTTTAAGCAACTTCAACAATGGCAAAACACCACCTTCCTCAACAATCATCTTCTTGTTCCTATCATTATCCCTAGCTAAAGAAGCAAGCTCATTAGCTGCATCAACACGATCCTTAAGCTGACCCATGTGCATAGTCGACATATAAGACCAAACCCAAGCCAGAATGGGATCATTACTAGCAATTGGCGGGAGAGAGAGATAAGTACCTCCGTCGGACTCAAAAATCGACAACAGCCACTTCATGTCCGCAGTGGATGACTCCAGAAGGTTGGAGACCTTCCGGAAATCGTTGCTGGTGGTGATCGAGAACATTTGTCGGAGAACGCCGGTGTGTTTGCATTTCCGTACGAGGGTCAGGGTTCGCTCGAGGTTTTTGGTGATGTCAGCGACTATACGGCGGAGAGGGCGGTCGTAGAGGGAGGGAGTGGCGATGGCCAGACGGACGGCGGCACGGAGCATTTGAGAGAGGCGGTCGACTTGGTTGACGAGGTCGGAGAAGAGCACTTGCTTGGAGGGGCCGACGCCGTTTGCGTACTTGATGACTTGATCGGCGAGTAGAATTGGAGGAGAGAGTTCATTTTGGAGGGTTTTCTCTTCTTCTCGGGGCGCGACGGCTACTCTTCCCGGGGAGATCGGAGTGCTAGCGACGGCGGCGAATGTTGCTTTCGCCTTCGTTTTCATTTTCATTTTTGGGGATTGTGTGTGTGGTTCTGATGAGGTTGTTGAGAAAACAAGGGCAAGGGCTTGTTCTTGGAGGAGAAGAGTCAAAAGTGGAGACCTCAACCTGATCTTGCTAACTCTGAACTTGGCTTAGAAGTTAGACACAAACTTATGTCGTTTTAAATGTTTCGAACAATCCAGAAGATGATGCTGAGAAATAATTTGGTTGGACATAAAAAAATCGATGAACAGGAATTGAGAGATTGTGCTGAGAAGGTTACATTAACTTTGAAATACACGTACCTCCAAGATTATAGTCATATTATGCACCTTCTGTGTTCTTTCTTCTTTAGTCAAAGTTATTCCGTGTTTAACACACACACACACACACAAGGGCTGATGTCGACGAGATCGAGCCACACGTTTCCTTGAGTTGAACCCACTAGTTGACCAAGACTTCAACTTCAATGTTAATCATTCCAACAATATGAGCTTCAAGGCAAGCAAAGTGACCATTAGCATGAAACGAGTTCTCCAGCCGAGGAACATGTGTAATTCCAAACACGTACCTGAAATTCAGACATCCAGATAAAGTATATGATAACAAAGTTTTATTGCAACCACCAAAGTGCACAAAAAATAAGAATAATAACGTGATATGTATCATTGATATAACTTTACTTTTTTTTTTCAATAATTTACTAATTGAACTGCCCATTGGGATCAAGTGATTTTATTTCATGTGCACATGGAAAGACATCCAAGTTGTATGGGTTAAGCAGGATCGGTTTTTGGAAGAAAATGACCTAGTTCTCTGGCAAGTTACCGCTAATCCTTCGCTAACACGGAGACCAGATTCTCGGTCCAGTTTTACTCTGTCTTATTCTGTCTCATGAAATCTCAGCTATTTATTTTGCAGGTCCTACGTGGGTCCCACATAAGTTTCATGCGGAACCCACATAAATAAACGGCTGAGATTTATTGGATACAATAAGACACCATAATATTAGACAGGAGATCTGGACTCGCCAACACGTGGGTTCTGACGGGGGAATTCTCCTCCAGGAAACATCTCATCATGTGGACAAGCTGTAGCCCACAGATTGAGACTCTCGTATCCTTTGTTTTTTTCCTCTAAAAAAAGAACTTTGATTTCCTTAAACATCTCAAGCAAGGCCTTGTAAGGGATACAATAGTGTAACAAATAAGTACAATAAGAATAAGTTCATCAACGAAATCACATTAATAATTAATAGACTGGACGTTTTGCACCTATTTTCTTCAGGAAAATAAAATGAACCAGTTCCAAAAAAGATTTAGTTGTCAAGCTAGGAAAAGTAAGGACAGAAACCAGAGATTGTTAGAAAGGATACCTGTTATTAATAACTTCCGGTTGTTATTTAGTTTGATTGACTAAGTTTAATTTTAATCATGTTTTTGTCATTCATTTGTATTTATAAGGGCTTTAGGAGTTAAGCTCCAATTCTGCATATCTTTCGATTTTTCAGTTATAATCTTGCCTATTTAAAGCCATTCTTCATAATAAATGTGTGGTTTAGGCCATAATTATTTGTATCAGTGATATCAGAGCTTGGTTACAAAAACAAGAGAGTTAACATGTAACATCCCGCTTCCGTAGAACGGGTGCTAGTGTACATGCCTTTATGGCT
>JANITX010000008.1:51761990-51775258 GCA_027564395.1 Erythroxylum ulei
ACTGAGGAGTAAAGTGGAGATTTTAAAGTTGTTTCTTCGTATAAAATTTTAATATTTTATTATATTTAACCATAAATGTTCAAGAAAAATAGAGTTAATAAAAAATGGTAAGATATGGGTATCCATGATTCGGGTTTTACTCTACCCATATCCATATCCATTTTTTATGACTCAACCCATATCCATATCCATGTCCATCGGTTTTTATGATTTACTATCCATATCCAAATCTATTGGGTTGGGTAGTGCAGATATTAATCGGGTTGAAAACGCACTGCCATCCTTAGCTACACCAGCACATAAGGAGCAAGAACTAGTTGAATATGATGTTCTAGAAACTCAGAGACCAACTCGCATAAGAAGAGCATCTAGCTGGCACTCAGATTATATTATGGAGAGCAATATTGCATACTGTCTTTTAACTGAGGATGGAGAGCCATTAACTCTTCAAGAAGTAATGAATAGTTTAGATGCATCTTAGTGGATGGCAAAAATGTAGGAAGAAATTGAAGCTCTACATAGAAATAAGACATGGGAGCTGGTATCACTATCACAAAGAAGAAAGTCTATTGGCAATAAATGCGTTTATAAGATCAAGCGGAGTGGTGATGATCAAGTGGAGCAATATCGTGCTAGATTGGTGGTAAAAGGGAATGCTAAAAAAAAAGGTATCGATTTTAACGAAATACTTTCTCCTGTGGTTCGACTCACTACAATTCGAGTAGTTCTGGTGTTTTGGCAATGTGTGCTATATTTGACTTGCATTTTAGATGTGAAAGCTGCATTTTTTTCATGGAGATCTTGATAAGAAATTTATATGCTCCAACCAAAAGGTTTTGAAGAAAAAGGGAAAGAGAACTTGGTTTGCAGGTTAAACAAATCTTTATATGGTTTAAAGCAGGTGCCGAGGTGTTGGGATAAGATATTTGATTCCTTCATCATGAGCCTTGGATACAGCAGACTGAATGCAGACCCTTGTGCATATTTCAAGAGGTTTGAGAAAGAGGATTTTATAGTCTTATTATTGTATGTAAACGAAATGTTAGTAGCAGGCCCCAATAATGATCGTATCAAATAATTGAAGGCACAGTTAGCTAGGGAATTTGAAATGAAGGACTTGGGATCGGTAAACAAGATTCTAAGGATGCAAATTCACCGAGGCAGAAATAATAGGAAGATTTGGCTTTCTTAGAAGAATTATTTGAAGAAGATCTTGTGGCGATTCGATATGTAAGATTGTAAGGCAATTTATACCCCTCTTCTTGTTAATTTCAAGTTATCCTCAAGTATGAGTCCTAGCAATGAAGAAGAGAGGATGGAGATGTCTCAAGTACTGTAGGCAACAGCAGTGGGACACTTAATGTTCGCTATGATTTGTACAATACCAGACATTACACATGTAGTAGGAGTAGTTAGTAGATACATGGCGAATCCTGGTCGAGAGCATTAGAATACTATTAAGAGGATTCTCAGATATATCAAAGGAACCTCAGGTGTTGCATTATGTTATGGAGGATCAGATTTTACTGTCAAAGGATATGTTGATGCTGATAATGCAGGTGATCTTGATAAAAATAAATCTACTATAGGATATGTGCTTACACTAGCTAAAGGAGTTGTGAGCTGGGTTTCAAAAATGCAGTTAGTTGTGACTACGTCAACAACAGAAGCAGAGTATGTAGTAGCTACACAAGCTACTAAAGAAGTAATGTGGTTGAAGATGTTGTTAGAAGAACTTGAGAATAAATAAAAGAATATTACTCTGTATTGTGACAGTCAAAGTGCTTTGCATCTTACAAAGAATCCAACATTTCATTCAAAGACAAAGCACATTTGAGTTCAGTATCACTTCGTTCATGAGAAAGTGGAAGAAGGAACGGTGGACATGCAGAAAATTCATACAGTGGAAAACCTAGTAGATTTTATGACAAAAGCAATCAATGGTGGCAAGTTTATGTGGTGTCGATCCTTGTGTGGCTTGACAGAGACATAAGCAACATGAAGCGACAAGGTAGAAAAGAATGGTGTGAAGATATGATTGATTAGCAATCAAAATTTCAAGTGGGAGAATTGTTCACAATTGTGGCCGTCAAGAATTATTGGCTGCCTATAAAAAGGCTGGCGTAGCATGACGAATTTCACAGCAAGTAGAGAAGAGAAGAGAGAAGTGAGGTGAGAGGGAAAAGAAAGAGAAAAAGAGACAAAAAATAATCTGTGTATTTTTGGGTCTAGTTTTTCCTTGTAATTCTTTAGTTTTTTTTTTTCAGTAGTAAAAGTCTTCTATCCTTAACCGTAGTTTTTACCCTAATTTCGGAGTTTTTCACGTAAAATTTGTGTATTCATTACTATTCCTTCAGTCCTATTTAACTATGAACCTGCTCTAATTCGGTCGATTTTCATAAAAAAATAAGCATAGCAGAAGTTCAACTATACTTGACCATTGTATGGAAACAACAAAAGATGGTAGGGAAATAGGACAAACCAGTAGGGGCTAAACATCTGGGATAACTTTTGATGATATTACTTTACCCCTATGGTGTCCACATCGAGTAACTGCATGTACTTCGGACAGCTACACAATCTATATGCTAGTCTCATTTGACCTTTTACCTTTTATTGTAAACAACAAATCTAGCCCTCCTGGAAGGCAGCTTTGTAGGAATGATTGGGCCACCTTTTGTCCTAGGAAGCAATTACGGTTGAAAGGAGGAAAGAAATATGCATTAGCTAATGCAATAAAGTGTTTATCTAGTTCGAGTAGAACCACCTCAATGAATTGTATGCTGTCTCTAATCTGAATTTAGAAAAAATGATCAACAAACCACTTCAAAAGCTGAAAGGGTACATAAACTTTAGAAGGAAAAAAGCTTTCGCCAACCTCTGGAGTGGCTCCGACAATCCTGACTGTTACAACAACCACAGAAATTTTAGCCGCAGACAAAGGGTCCAGAGGATGACTGTCCTGAGCTCCAAGCATAATTGAGATGCCTATTGAAGAAGTAAAGTCAACTAAAGTCAAAAGTTACCAATCAAAAGCATATTGTCCCTCCTGTATATTCTACTTTATGACTACACCCACCCGTCGTTAATAGAGAAAGATCAACGAGGAACTGACTTATTTACCATGCGAACGAGCATTGAACACTTGTCTTGTTGAGATACATTGCCTTGTGAAACCTACTGTGTTAAAACTTGTTAAGGATCTTACAATGGCAATCAAGCTGAAGAATAGAAGAATAGTGAAGATCAAGCTGAAGCATCTAAGACTTCTTAGAAAAATCGAGCTATTGATTTTGGGAATAATTCAGAAGGCCATGCATCCAAGAAATAAAATTCTGAAGTTTGAATATCAAGAAGAGAATGAGTTGAAGGAATCTGAAGGAAGTTGAAGCTGCTGTGAAGATTTCAGGAAGTCCATGACAAGAGAAGAAAAATGCAGACCATGAAAAACAAGAAGCAAAATTCTGTAATAGAATGGATGCAGTAAAGTTCAGGAATTTTTGATTAGTGAAGCTGGACAAAGATTAAGTTAAAGGAGCATCATTAGAGCCAATTGAAGAAGAAAAGGACAGATCATCACAACACATCTTCATCATTTCTGTTGTCATCAGAAAATGTCCCCTGCAGTTTACAAATTTCAGAGTTATAGTTAGCATATGTCAGTTTTAGTTATGTTAGAGACAATGTGTTTACTTTTGTGTTTTTCCAAATGAGGAAATGCTGTACTAGTCTAGTTTTTACATTTCAGATCACGTCTTTAACTTTCAGTTTTTTTAAAGTTGTATCTGAATAGTTTTAAAGCTAACATAAAGCTCATCTTTATCACCTTCAATTTCAGAGAGGAAAAATTCCTAGCAATACACAATTTTTCAGTTCATCAATATCCAAGTTCAGTCCATTTCTTTTATGTTGTTCGTGTAGTGTTTTGTTTACAAAATCTAAGCATTTTAAGTAGAATAGCTAAAGTAGCACATTAAAAAAAACCAAAAGTTTGCAAAATTGAAGTAGTTTTTGGGATTCTCATTGAGATTGGAATTTTTACAAATACACTAAATTCTTACGAACACATCAACTCAGCTATTGAGTACCAATTACAATTTGTGAGCAGCATTACAATTTACAAAATCAAAGAATATCAATAGTAAAACTTTCACATTCTCTTGGAAGTAAACGTGAACAGTAGAGCAAGTGTTTGAAGAAAGTGTTAAAACAGGACATCTGGTTTCCAGGCAGCGTGGTGAAGGTGCATTCTCTAATCTTCGAGGGGGCATCTTCAAGAGTGGTATCAGAGCTTCACGATTCACATAACCTGGACTGAATCAAAACATGGCAGGCACAAGTATTCCGGCGATGAGTTTGTAGAGCATTCAAGCAAATATACCTGTATTGATAGTGAGAATTGCAAAGCTTGGGCACTTAGAGTTGAAGACTGCCTCAAGATCTGTGAATGCTGGGATGTGGTGAATGAAGGAGTTGATGATTATGGAGAAATAGCAAACGTGACAAAACAACACGAGTTAAGGTTGAGACAAGATAGAGATAAAGACTTCAAAGCACTCATTTTTCTAAGATCAATGGTGAGTGAAACCATTGTATGAAGACATGTTGGATTCAAGAACTCAAAGGAGTTATGGGATACATTAAAGCTAGAAGATGTAGGGTTTGTTCAATCATTGAAGCTAAAGAAACAAGTTGTTATGAGAAGTTTCAAAATTTTTTCAATGAAGGATGAAGAGAATGTAGCTGCTGCAAAAACAAGATTCATGGGATTGGTACAACAACTGAAGGAATTTGGTGAAAATATAAGTTCAGAGAGGTTAGTTGACAAATTTTTAAGCAGGTTGCCTTTAAGATTTGAAGCTAGCATAGCTCCTGTTGAATGGCAGTTTAGTAATGACCCTGATTTTGTCACTTTGGAGCAAGTTTTTAATGTTTTGGAAATGCATGAAGAGAAGCATGGGGTGAGAAGAGAAGGTGAGGAATATGCACTGAAAGCTGAACGGTTTAAAGTTCCATAAAATCCACCTTTCCAAACCCAAACAAGAAACCTAAACCATAACCATTCTAAACCAAGCTTGATGCATTCACAGACTCACCATCTGCCACAAACTCTCCCACAAAACAACCAAACTTAGTTCCAAACATCAACCTATCTATAGCATCACTCCAACAAAAACCAGATACACTATCTACAGCCTCAAATTTGCCATCAAACACATTACTCTCCACAAATACCTTACTCAAATTTTAAAACCACTAGCCAAATCTCTGGAAATAATGGCAATTGAATGCAAGGTGGAATAACAAGAGCAATAAGATGGGGCATGTTTCCTAATTGTAGATTTTATGGAAAAACCAATCATGGAGCTGAGGAGTGCTTTTGGAATGAAAATGTTGATTATATTCATTGTAGGAAGAGGGGACCTTCAAAAAGAGGTGGATATCAGAACAACAAAATCCTCAAAGCCCTATTTATAGAAAACCCCCACCAATACATCCCTTCCTAACACAAAACACCTCCCCAAATCCATTACCAACTCAGACCAAACCTTACCAAAATTTTCCTGAACCCCAAATGTATCAAGCAAACTATGTCACCAACTCTGGAAAACCACAAATTCCATAACATTATCTACACCAGCCTTAAATGATTCATCATCAATCTATTCAACCACAAATGAGTCATTCCTATATGTCACAGCCCAATTACTCACAACAGCCACATTACCAACCTATGCAAATCCAAGCACTAAACCAATTGCCACAAAACACCTCTCCTGTAGAACATTCCTCAACTCAACCCTCTTCAGAAATATGCCTAAATTCCCAGCTTACCTCATATCCAAACTCCAATACACAACCAGGAACTTCACAAACAATGAAACCATCTGAAAAGCCAATAACTGAAGAAAGTGTCTTTGTAGTGGAGACTTGGCATCAATCTAAAAACCATGCATCAATTTTCAAGTTTTGTGGGGCTGAGACAAATGTTGAAAAAGGAGGAGATTGGTTGGTAGATAGTGGTTGCTCCAACCACATGACAAAGAAGAAGGAGGCCTTTGTTGAAATAACTACTGACTTGAATACTGTGGCGAAGATTGGCAATGGAGACATTATACCAGCCATTTGGAAGGGAAATGTGGAGTTGATCACCAAAGCTAGAAACACCGTACTTGAAAAAGTTTATTACATTCCAGAGCTTGATCAGAATCTAATAAGTGTTGGATAGCTTTTGTAGAAGAATTATAAGGTCTAATTCGAAGATGGAGTGTGCAGAATATTCAATTCTCAAGGAGAGCTGGTGCATAAGGTTCCAATGAGAAACAGAGTTTTCAAAATTAAAATGGCAGAAGTAGATGGAGTATTTGCTGCTGTACCTGTGACAGAACTGACTCAACTGTGGCATAGGAGGTATGGACATGCAAACTTAGATTATATTGTTGAAATGCAAAGAAAAGATTTGGTTCATGTATTACCACAACTAAGTAGTAAGTTGAAGCATGTGTGTGAACCATGTGTCAAGGGAAAGAGCCATGTCTTACCCTTCCCAACAAGTGAATGGAGAGCCATAGAAAAGTTGCAATTGGTGCACACTGATGTTTGTGGACCAATGAATACATCATCAGCCGGAGGAAGTAGATATTATGTTGAATTCATTAATGATGTTTCAAGATACACTTGGATCTATTTCATGAAGAGCAAAGATCAAGTGTTTGGCATGTTCAAAGTGTGGAGGTCAGAAGCTGAAGGCTAATGTGGGAAGAAAGTGAGGTATATGAGAAGTGATAGAGGAGGAGACTATATATCGAATGAGCTGAAGAATTACCTTGAAAGAGAAGTGATAGAGGAGGAGACTATATATCGAATGAGCTGAAGAATTACCTTGAATGAGAAGGGATCTATCATCAATATTCAGTTGCTTATACTCCATAGCAAAACGGAGTGTCGAAAAGGAAAAATAGAACAATTGTGGAGATGGCAAGGGCTATGATGGTTGGAATGCAAGTACCTAGAATGTTTTGTCCTGAGGCGTGTTTTACTGCTGTGTATTTGCAAAACAGGATGAAAACTCAAGCCTTGAAGGAGAAAACACCATTTGAAGTTTGGTTTGGAGTTAAACCGAAAGTGAATCATCTAAAGGTGTTTGGATGTGTAGCATTTATGCATATTCCTGAAGCAAAAAGGACAAAGCTAGATGAAAAGACAATGAAGGGAGTGATGATGGGCTATAGTACTAAATCCAAAGGTTATAGAATTTATAGCCCCAAAATAAAAAAGATGATGGTGTTTAGAGATGTGAAATTTGATGAAAGTGAGGGATGGAATTGGGAAGAACCAATGGGCAGGAATTTTAGAAGAATGGAGTTTGAATTGCCATTGAATGATGTGAATGCTGATCAAACAGAGGGAGAAAATGCAAATGATGACAATAATCACAACAATGCAGGATGAGATGGATCACAGGAGGAGACAAATCAGTCGGATCCATCAAGCTCCAATGATGCTAGTAGTGATAGTCTTCAGGAGGAGCTTTTACCAAGTTCTGAAAATGATGAAACCAATTCAGATTCACAAGAAGAAACATCAAGCTTGGATAGTGCTCATAAGACAAGAGACTTGGCCTCCATTTATAATGAAACTAACCCTTTGTTTGATTTCAGGTATAATGTAGCTGATGAAGAGGAGACTGATGAAGCTTTAACAATCATAGAATGTGCTTTGCAAGCAGAATCTGAACCAATGACTTACAAGCAAACTATCAAACAAGGAGTTTGGCAAAGCGCAATGGATGAGGAGATGAAAGCCATCGAAGAAAATGGAACATGGCTGCTGGTGGATCTGCCTATTCCTAACACCAAGGTGGTTGATTCTAAGTGGATTTACAAGAAAAATCTGAATCCCGATGGCACAATCAACAAGTATATAGCTAGGCTTGTTGTGAGGGGATACAAACAAGAGTATGGAGTGGATTATATGGACACGTATGCACCAGTAGCAAGGTTGGATACAGTCAGATTATTGTTGGCTCTAGCTGCAAATAATGGGTGGAAGTTCATCAAATGGATGTGAAGAGTGCATTCTTGAATGGAATGCTAGATGAAGATGTCTACTTGAGGTAACCCAAAGGCTATGTGGTGAGTGGGCAAGAACAGAAGGTGTATAAGCTAGTGAAGGCATTGTATGGATTGAAACAAGCTCCAAGAGCTTGGTATTCAAGGATCAATAGCTATCTAATCCAAAATGGCTTTTCAAGAAGTAAGAGTGAAGTAACCTTGTATGTGAAAATCAGAGGTGAAGATAAGTTGATTTTTTCTTTATACGTTGATGATTTGCTGATCATTGGAACACATGACAAGTTAATAGAAGAATTTAAAGAGATGATGAAATCAAAGTTTCAAATGACAGACTTGGGAGAAATGAGTTTCTTTTTGGGGTTGGAGATAGATCAAAGAAAAGATGGAATCTTTATACATCAGAGGAAGTATGCTGAAGAGTTGATTGAGAAATTTGGTTTGAAAGAAAGCAGTGGATTGGGGACTCCTATGGAACATCAATTGAAGCTAGAATTGACAAGACCAGGTGAGGAATTTGATGTTACTTATTATAGGAGTATGATTGGATCATTGATGTATTTAAGTGCTTCAAGGCCTGATATTGTGCGTGTCGTGAACATTATGGCTAGTTTTAATCAATTACCTTCAAGGAAGCATGCTATTTATGCTAGAAGAATACTTAGATATGCTAAACATATGATTGATTATGGAATTTGGTATGGAAAAGGAGAAAAGGTGGAACTACATGTGTTCAGTGATGCTAGCTATGCTAGAAGCAATGAAAGTAAGAGCAGAAGTGGTTATTGTTGTAGCCTAGGATTAGGTATTTTTGCTTGGGGCTCAAAGAAGCAAACAAGTGTTGCACAATCTTCAGGTGAAGCTGAATATGTGGCAGTGAACATGGCTGCCAAGCAAGCTCAATGTTGAAGAAAATTCTATCAGATGTTGATGAATTAAAGGAAACGTGTGTGACAATATACTGTGATTCTAGTGCAGCTATTTCGATGGCTGAGAATCCAACTGACCATATACGAACTAAGCATATGAAGGTAAAGTATCATTATGTTCAGGAATTGATTGAAGAAAAACAAATCAAGATGGCCTTCTGCAGATCAAGCTTTAAACTTGCAGACTTGTTCACCAAAGCATTACCGAAATGGAGGTTTGAATCCTTGAAAAATATGATCGGTGTGCAGGTTCCACAAAGCAAAGGAGGATTTGTTGAGATAAATTGTCTTGTGAAACCTGCTGTGTTGAAACTTGTTGAGGATCTTGCAATGGAAATCAAGCTGAAGAATAAAAGAAGAGTGAAGATCAAGCTGAAGCATCCAAGACTTCTCAGAAAAATCGAGCTATTGATTTTGGGAATAATTCAGAATGCCATGCATCCAAGAAATAAAATTCTGAAGTTTGAAGATCAAGAAGAGAAGGAGTTGAAGGAATCTGAAGGAAGTTGAAGTTGGCGTGAAGATTTTAGGAAGTCCATGACAAGAGAAGAAAAATGCAGACCATGAAAAACAAGAAGCAAAATTCTGTACCAGAATGGATGCAGTAAAGTTCAGGAATTTTTGATTAGTGAAGCTGAAAAAAGATTAAGTTAAAGGAGCATCATTAGAGCCAATTGAAGAAGAAAAGGACAGATCATCACAACACGCCTTCATCATTTCTGTTGTCATCAAAAAATGTCCCCTGCAGTTTACAAATTTCAGAGTTATAGTTAGCATGTGTCAGTTTCAGTTATGTTAGAGACAATGTGTTTACTTTTGTGTTTTGCCAAATGAGGAAATGCTATACTAGTCTAGTTTTTACATTTCAGATCATGTCTTTAACTTTCAGTTTTTTTTTAAAATTGTATCCGAATGGTTTTAGAGCTAACATAAAGCTCATCTTTATCACCTTCAATTTCAGAGAGGAAAAATTCCTAGCAATACACAAGTTTTCTATTCAACAATATCTAAGTTCAGTCCATTTCTTTTATGTTGTTCGTGTAGTTTTTTGTTTACAAAAGCTAAGCATTTTAAGTAGAATAGTTGAAGTAGCACATTAAAAAAACTAAAAGTTTGCAAAATTGAAGTAATTTTTGGGATTCTCATTGAGCGTGAAATTTTTACAAATACACTAAATTCTTACAAACACATCAACTCAGCTATTAAGTACCAATTACATTCTGTGAGCAGCATTGCAGTTTACAAAATCAAAGAATATCAATAGCAAAACTTTCACATTCTCTTGGAAGTAAACGTGAACAATAGAGCAAGTGTTTTCTAGGCAGTGTGGTGAAGGTGCATTCTCAAATCTTTGAGGGGGCATCTTCAAGATGTCTCAGGTCAAGTTTCCAAAGTATTCACACAAAAAAATTGAAAGATTTACAGTTGAAATAATTTGATTTTTCATAAAAACTAAAATTTCATCAATCATCCTGATAAAATGAATCTTAAACATAAAACATGCATCAACTTTATACTTAATATATCCAAACATACTAGTGAGGATGAGTTTCACTGTTACGCTAAGCACGAATGAATTTTTCTATAAGTAACAGTCCTTGTTAGTTGTCGCTAAGCAAGAGTTACTAACGAGTCATGCACGTTTGAGTTCCAAAGAAAGAACCGAAAAAGGTATGTGAAAAGACGATATCTCCACACCAGAGAAAAAGAAAAGGAAAAAAGAGAGAAAAGAAATTAAAAGCGAAAGACAGAGTCTCGTAGTATTATGCCTTTGGTGGCTTTATTATAGGAAGTCTCCTGAATGGCGACGTTGGCGTTCTTTCCAAGTTGATCGTCGCGTCGACTATGCGCTGTAGAAGTGAAGTCGTCACAACAAGAAGACGGTAAAGAAGGTCCATTAATAAGCGTTTTCTTTTGTGAAGCTGTGGCCATTGCAGAGAGTTTACGAGCTAGCCAAATCCACAAAAAGTCTATTATACACTCTACTGTCGTAGAGCAAATCCTCTCCATTAACTAACTCTCTCTCACTACCTCTCTACAGCCACCTCATTCTCTCTCTAAGAACCTTCAAGAAACTGAATCGAAAAGAAGACCAAGATACAGAACTATTTTTGAATTTCTTTATTAGGTTTTGCTTTTATGGTTAAATTCAAGAGAGCGCTTATGTGTGAATGTGTTGAAGGAAAAGAAAGAAAATAGAAGAGGTACAGTACAGAGCGTCCTGGATTGGGAAATGGGAGCTCTCTCTTACTAATCTTATTTTGTATTATTAAAAGATTGTATTCGTTTCTGATTAAATTTTAAACTACCCAATCATTAAGTATATATACTAAGGACGAATTGGGATGGACGACCATGCAATCCATCCCGCACGTCCATTTAATTTGACAGATAATATCTGTTCATTGAATGTTGTGTCTTCCGATCCATCCCTCTCGTCCATTTAATCTGACGGCTTATATCTGTTCATGGAATGTTGTGTCTTTATTATTACTATCTTTTCATTGAATGTTGTGTCTTCTGATCCATCCCGCTTGTCCATTTAATCTGACGGCTTATATCTGTTCATTGAATGTTGTGTCTTTATTATTACTCTCCCTCTTCCATTCATTTATTCCCTTTACCTAGAGTTCCGCAAAGCTTTTTCTCTCTTCCTTTAGCTCTCCGCCCGTGCCTTCCTCTGCTCCTCTCTCGTTCTTTGTCAGCTCTCTGCCCTCGACGTCCTCTGCTTCTTTTTCAGTTTTTTTTATTGTGTCTGCAGATGGCCTGCGGTTTATTTCCAACTGTGGTAAGTTTTCCTTTTCGCTTCTTTCGTACGATTCTCGTTTTTTCCTTTTTGCCTTTGCGTTTTGCTTGATTTCTTCCCTTTTTGTCTTTGTGTTCTTTCCTTCAACTTTCATCCAGGTTTTATTATGTGTATAGATGGCCTACGGTTTTATCAGTTGTGGTACAGATACGATTCTCGTTTTTTCTTTTGTTTCTCTGCAGCTATGGTGAGTTTCGTTTTTGCTTGATTTTGTTTTCCTTTTTGCCTTTGCGTTTTTTCCTTCGACTTTCATCTAGGTTTTATTGTGTGTACAGATGACCTATGGTTTTATTCAACATTTGGAGTTTCTCTGCAGTTGTGGTGGGTCAGGCCAGCTTTGTTAAGTTCTTGTTTTTGCTTTTGTTTCTTTGCAGCTCTGGTAAGTTCTCGTTTTTGTTTGATTTTATTGTGTGTACAGATAGCCTACGGTTTTATTTAACATTTGGAGTTTTTCTGCAGTTGTGGTGAGTCAGGCCAACTTTGTTAAGTTCTTGTTTTTTCTTTTATTTCTTTCCAGGTCTGGCAAGTTCTCATTTTTGCTTGATTTTATTGTGTGTACAAATGGCCTACAGTTTTATTCAACAATTAGCGGCTTTGTTAAGTTCTCGTTTTTGCTTTTGTTTCTCTGCAACTGTTATAAGTCAGATGGCCTACGGTTTTCTCTCCAGCTTTGTTAAGTTCTCTATAGCTCTGGTAAGTTCTCGTTTTTGCTTGATTTTTTCCCTTTTTGTCTTTTCGTTTTTTCCTTCGACTTTGTGTGTACAGATGGCCTACGGTTTTATCGGCTGTGGTACACATGGCCTAAGTTCTCATTTTTGCTTGATTTTTTTCCTTTTTGTCTTTGCATTTTTTCGTGCGGCTTTCGTCCAGGTTTTATTGTGTGTACAGATGGTGAACGGTTTTATCGGTTTATTTCCAAATATGGTAAGTTTTCCTTTCTTCTTCTTTCGTGCGATAATGATTGGAAATTTCTCGTTTTTGCTTTTGTTTCTCTGCAGCTGTGGTAGTCACTTAATGCCATGATGCCATCCTAATTCACCGCGCGGAAATAAAAGTGGATATTAAAGAGGAAGATTGAATTGTATAACTCAGACCTGAGTGAGTGTAGACTTGGATATGAGGAGATTTATCATGTTATTTTTCATCAGTTTTAGTCCATATCACAGCTACTTGTGATGCAATAGGAAGATTGTAAACGCGTTGATCAAGACTAGGATAACATGAGAGAACAATTTCTTGATTTTCAAGCCATGGAATATCTTTGAGACTTTGAAAGAACCTAGCATAAGGGTTATCTTAAAGAATTGTCATAATGAGCTTCAATGCATTTTCGAGGAGTTTATCAGAACTGTTGATCCTTTTTTGTAGTTCTTCATCAGTGTCGAAGAAATAAAGTTGGATTCCAGATACCTTATTGCTTGTTGGCACTAAAGTGTCAAGGAAATGATAAACTTGTCCTTG